>LGRX02007971.1:24080-106058 GCA_001247695.2 Cymbomonas tetramitiformis | reverse complement strand
AGGTCACACGGTACCCGAAGGCGCAGGGTGTGTCCGGTGTGGTCGCTTACTGCGATCGCCCGAGGGCCAGATCCGGGTCACCCCTGGATTAATCTGGGATGTGATGCTGGGTTCCAACCGGACCTGTGTGCATGTGCCTCTTTGTCAGGAGTGCACCAAACCCCCCTGGACAGGAGCCTTAGCTCAGCTGCCCATCATTCCCACGCCCGATGTGACAACGCCACAATCTCAGCCGCGGAGTACTAGCGATCAGCAGCCCCCGCCAGATCCAGACCCTCCGCCCCGCAGAGACGCACCCGAGCAGGAACGCGAAACCCCACTACGGTCAGAGACCGATCCAGCACGATTGGAGCAGACACGGCTGAAGAAGCTGGAGGCAGAGGACAGACTCCTGAGTACTTTACGGAAGCTAAGGGAGCGCATCACTACGTACACGTGTCCTCTAGACCAGACAACGGGTGAGAAGTCATCTGGTCATCTGCTGCAGCCGTTAAAACTTTTGATGAGGGAGCTGCAAGATTACTTCAAGGAGCCGCAGGTGAAGAGGGCGCTGGCCACGAAGAAGATGAACGAGGACGACGAGGGAAGTTAAGCCACGGTCACCACTGTCTCTGAAGAATTGCGTTTGATCATCAGAGATAGGGTGGAAGGATCAGTCCAAGGGTTGCTAAACCAGAAGGTTCTGACCGGTCAGATGAATACGCTGGACGATCTGATCGGTACCATCGCTCGATCTTGCATCAGCGACGTTCACCTTAGCATTCTGCCCAGCATGTTGTCACGGTTTCGGCAGGCCTCTGGCAGGAACGCAGGAAGGAACGCGCGGACCTTCCACCACGCTCTAATGGAAGCGTTTGAGCTGATGGAGTCCCTGCATAAACCCGGAGTCACCGGTCCAGTCAGCAGAGCCTCATTACCCGGCATCTTCCTCAGTGGACTGACACCAGAGTTGCACGCGAGAGTTCATAAGGAGCTGTTGGGCAAGGTGGACTTCCATCAGTCAACTGGACCAGCTGGGTGGCAGGCGGAACTGCTTCGCATATACGTGGAGCAGGCGACATTGGAGGAGCGTCGGGACCCGGTGGGACTGAAGGCAGCCAGGGACCAGTCCCCCTTTCCAGTGGCTGCGCTGGTTGAGTGCCTCGATGAGCACGTGGAGCAGTGCTACGCTCTACCGACAGCGCCAGCAGAGGTGGAGGGCAGGCAGCTGCCTGGATCGTCCACGTACACTGGTTGTAGGAAGTGCAAATCTAAGGAGCACTTGGCGAGGGACTGCCCGCAGCAGCACGACCAGCAGAAGAAGGCCGCATGGGTGAAGTGCATCTGGGATGAGGCGTTCGAGACCCTGAAGAACTCTGGCGCAAGCCCGGAACTTATGGAGGAGACGTTCGCAGTCATCGCGCAGGAGAGGGGTTCAGATTTTGGCGAGGGAGAGGCCGCGGGGGCCAGTTCCTCTCCCGGGCGCAAGGCATAGGTCCCGGAGCCAGCAGGGGGAGTACTCCGCCCCTTGCTGAGGCCGACAGGAGCGGGACCAGGCCTCTGGAGGAGGGGTCTGCGAGGGGGCGACACAGCCAGCCCTACCGGTGGAACACCCATTTCAGGGAAGATCACCGGATGAGGTATGGTCCGGGACCGGCTCAGAAGGCGACTGAGAAGATGAAGCGAGCGGTGAGGTGGCTGAAGAGATCCCACCCGGTCACAGTGGTGGCTCCGAGCGAGGCTGAACCAGAAGTACCACCAGCACAAGCATCCACCCCCACAGAGGTACATATCAGATTCCCCCTGTTTGGGCGAGGGAGCCAGGGACACCCTTGTATCAAAGGTGTGTATCAACGTGCGTTGCAGCCATCAGGTGCTAGACGGGAAAGGTTCAGAGAGGAGGCGACGCCCCGGCAACTCTTCGGACGCGCGCTGAGACGACGGCTAGACCGCGCTAAACCGCCGCCACTGTCGCGAGCACAACAGCGAGTGCAACGTGACAAACCAGCAGCGTGGGAGGCAGCCAGGACACTGACGAGCAGGCGGCGGGAAGCAGAGGTGCATCAGCACAGAGTCAGGAGTGCCATGGTACAGGTGAAGGGCCGCATAGAGCACCTGAGGAAGATGGTGAAGGCGAGCAGGGAAACGGCAGCCGCCAGACCAGCACCCTGGCCAGATGATCCAGTGCCGGAAGACTCCATCACCAGGTCTGCCCGCTGGACTGCCCTGATAGCGGAGGCCGGCACTTACCACCTACCTGACGACAACTCTGACGAAGAACTGAACCCGCATGAAGTGGAGCCAGGTTTGCACAAACTGGCCAGCATTAGGCCTGATATAGGCGTAGACGCGGGGGCGGGACGCTGGGGAGAATGGCTGGACGAACATGTGCTAGCTGCCATGGACGCGTCAGGGCCCACACTCATGATTTTCTGGGCATGGATTGGTAAGGTGCGAGTGAAGGTTCTCATCGATACTGGGGCCTCCTCCAGTTTCACATCCCTAGAGACTGCGAAGAAGCTCAAGCTTCAACCATCAGTCCATGAGAAACCAATGCGGGTGCAGGTTGCAGATGGCACAGTCTACGACGCCAACTCTTGCATTCGACCCAAGCTCACGGCGGAGACGCGGAAGGGAAGTTATGCCAAGCAGGTGACTCTGCGAGTGATGCCCTTATCCTTGGATGTGGACGTGGTGCTGGGGGTGACTGGTTACGAGCACAGCGGCGGATCACCTTTGACTATGCACAGTATGGGAGTGTGCGGTTTGGCCATGGGTCACAGAAGGTAGTCATTGCGGGGTGCAATCCGGGGTCCTCGAACTCGGAGAGGGGCCAGGCTATGGGCCTAGTGGAGGCTCAGCTAATCAGCACCAAGCAAGCTAGGAAGGACTTGCGAGCACTGAAGAACAGCGGGCAGGAGGCCTACATCATGTACTTGGCGCCTGACGGGACCTTCAAGACGGAAGCCTCCGACGACCCCAACTCTCCTTTGGAAGCAGCTGCTGCTTTGTCGGAGACCTCCTCCTCTTCATCATCGGAGTGTGACGTCGCCAGCCTAAGGGGGGGGAGGAGACCTCATGCGAGGAATACGAGGACAGCGATGGCACGGAAGCAAGCATGGCAACTCTGGCTTCGGCCACTAGCTCCTCAGACTCGGAGGATCTCGACGCGGACGACGCAGCTCAGGAGCTAGTCTGCGCGGTGCGCCCGGTAACGTGCCCCACTTCTGCCACTCCGGCATTGCTGGACTGGGGACCATACCCCGTACGAGCTCGATGGGAGGCTTTTCAGATGTTGCCCCGAGAGCGCAGGGAACACGCTGCGCGTGATCACGCAGAAGGGTTGGAGCCTGATTGGGAGAGTGAGGCTCACCAACTGTGGAGGACAGCGCAGGCGCTGCGGGAGTATAACGGTGCTCCATCAAGGAGAAAAGGGCGTAGACGACGTGCGCCAGCAACTGCAGCTCCAGTGGTGACGGCGGCTGAGCAGGTGCGGAGCGGTGGTGAGAACAACGAAGTCGAGCAGCGGAGCCGTGGTGAGGACGATGAGGCCGAGCAGCGGAGCAGCGGTGGAGCCAAGCTCAAGCAGACCCCAGCTCAGTCAATCCCTCCTGACGAGGAAGACGCTGAGGAAGTCCCACAATGGATATGGGACGAGCTGGCGGAGCTGAAGAAGGCATATGTGGACGTGGTGGGCATGGAGCTTCCCAAGGGCGTCGTGGACCGCGACCACAAATCGCCGCTGCGCGTGGACCCCGAGTACCGTGATGGCGCACGACACAAGAGGTGCTACAAGCTGTCCATGGAGGAGTTGCGACAACTTCGTGGGCAACTGGACGAGCTTCTGGCAAAATGGTACATCCGCCCTTCTTCCTCGCCATGGGGCAGTCCGGTGTTGATGGTGCCCAAGCCTTCGAACCCAAAGGAACTGAGGCTGGTGATTGACTACAGACAGATCAACGAGATCACTATTAAGGACCGTTACCCCTTGCCGGACGTACAGTCTCTCATTGATGACCTGCAGGGAGCGACCATCTTCTCCACCGCGGACGCTCTGTGGGGATTCTGGCAAGTGCCCATGGAAGAGGACGCAATCGAGAAGACGGCGATGACTACGCCGTTCGGAGCTTATGAGTGGCTGGTTATGCCCATGGGGTTATCAAACAGTCCTTCTTGCTGGCAGCGTATGATGCAGAGTTACCTAGGACACCTCCCTTTCGTAAGAGTGTTCGTGGACGATATCATGATCTTCAGCCGCAACCCAACTGAGCATCTCGGGCACTTGAAGCAAGTACTGGAGGTCTGTCGCCAAAATAAAGTCAAACTGAAGGAATCGAAGCTGAGGTGCTTCAAACGCTCAGTACGATTCCTCGGGCACGTCATCGATCGTACAGGATGCCGACCCCACGCAGCAAGACAAGGTCGCAGCCGTAAAGGATTGGCCCAAGCTGGAGACGGTCAAGCACGTGAGACAGTTCCTGGGACTAGCTGGGTTCTACAGGCGGTACATCCAAGGATTCTCTGACCTGGCGCACCCGCTCACCAAGCTGACCAAGAACTTAGTGCCCTGGGAATGGGGGCCAGATCAGGAGCAGGCGTTTGAACGGCTCAAGACTGCCCTTACCACTGCACCGACCTTGATCTTGCCCGATCAGGAAGCAGCTCATCGTGGCACCAGCCCCTTTGTCGTGCAGACCGATGCGAGTGCAGTGGCATTAGCCGGCGTGCTGATGCAGGATCTAGGCAAGGGCCTGCAGCCCATAGCCTTCGAGAGTAAGCAATTCTCCTCAGCCGAGCAGAACTACCACGCGGGTGAACGAGAACTGGCCGCGATTCACCACTGCACCACACAGACGTGGAGACACTACCTGATCTTCACGGAGTTTAGGCTGATGGGGGACCATGCTCCACTGAAGTGGCTGTTTGCACCTGGACGTGAGCTCAGCCGACGACAGGCCAGGTGGTATGAAGATCTGGTGGAAGTAGGAGTGCATGCAATGGAGCACGTGCCAGGACGCACACTGGTGGTACCGGACGCTGCCTCACGGCGACCGGACTATGCGCAGGCGACAGCGCGAGAAGGGCTTAAGGAAGCAGGGTATGTGGACCCGAGCACCGACCAGCCTGTATCTGCGGAGGAGGGCCGAAGAGCAGCGGGAGCTAAAGGGAACCCAGCAGAAGTAACCAAAGCCAAGGCTGAGGTGAATGCAGCGGTAAAGGAGAAGAAGGTGGGGAAGGAGGACCCTAGCTCTCCGTTGGATGCGGGGTTCAGCTCAGCAGACGAGGAGGACGAGGAATACCCTCCAGTGAGCCCTCCTGTGGTGATTGGGAAGCTGACGCAGCTTAATGGACTGTGGTGGGCGGAGACCCCCGACCTGTGGCGCGACGCCATGGACACAGTGGCCACGATGGCGGCAGCCTCTGCCCTTGCGGGCGTAACTACTAGAGCGGCAGCAGCAGGGCAATCAGCAACAGGTGATGACCCAGCGTCTCCCTTGGATGCAGAAGCCGTTCTGTCAGAGACACCCCCAGCACAGCCGCCTGCAACAGTAGCTCAGAAGCCAGCAGCGGAGCAGCAGCAGTCATCAGCAGCAGCGCAGCAACCAGCAGCACAACCGCCAGCGACAGCAGCAGAGCGGCAGCAAGCAAGTCCAAGGATCCGACCCGGAGGACCCCTGGTAGACAATCAGGACTGGAAGCTGATTCCGTCCGAGTTTAGTCGACTGCAAGCCAAGTACGCGAAAGTGTTGGGTGGACGGTTCCAGGTGGACGCATGCTGCGACCTCATGGGGCAGAACCGGCAGGTGGACACGTTCTGGACAGATTGCCTGAAGGAACAGTGGAGGGGTCGCGTGGTGTGGTGTAACCCACCCTTCTCGGATTCCAAGGTGAGCATTGCAGACATCCTAAGGCACTACGCTTCAGAGGCCCGGCACGCCCCCCAGAGCACAGCCGCGCTGTTCCTGTTGCATGACTTCCCGCAGGCTGACTGGCGGCCCTTGCTACGAGAGTACGGAATGGAGATTGCGGAGACCATACCCCGAGTGAACGAGCAAGGGGATCCCAATCGGATGTTCGTCTCTCCTGGCGAAGAAAGGGGACACCGTACAGCCTTGCAGGAGTTGCCCATTCCATGGCCCGTCTTGGTAGTGTTGGCTATGCGAGAGCTGCACACGCGATCTGTGATGAAGGGTTTGCCCGCTCCTCACCCCGTCTCCTACTGTAGGTATGGGACACCCTACATGAAACCTACACATATCTGGACGAACGCCGTGCTACCCGTACCCCTGCTGCAGTGTACCCAAGCAACACCATGTCCCGCGAGAGCTGTGCTGGGAAAGCACGCGACTTCATCGCAGGCAGGAGTTTCAGCGTCCAGAACACGAGGCATGGGGTCAGCGCAAGCAGTGTACGCGATTCCCCGCACCTTGTTGCACCATCTGTTCTGTGGACTGAAGTTGGGGAAGCGCATGAGCGAGGAGAGCGCAGCAGCAGTAGTCATGGACATCATCGCCACTCTGACAGCGCAGACGGACGAGATCCCGATGCAGGAACAAGATACTGAGGTCTAAAACCCTCAGGGCGCAAAGCAGCGCAAGACCCGCAGAGCGAGAGGAGTACCAGGGCGACATAACCGTTTAAGCGTTGGCAGCGTAATTCGGGGACGGAGCCTCGGGAAACCTCCAGCGCGGAAGGGGACTCAGACCCAAGGACTGAGGGGCACGGGACCCAAGAACCCGAGGCTTAGAAGCCAGGGGGACTCAGACCCGAGGACTGAGGGGCACGGGACCCGAGAACCCGAGGCTTAGCAGCCAGCATCACTGTGCATGTTTGTTGATCCCCAGACAATGTAAATGCAGGCGAACACTAAACGCTAGCGAGGACGTAAGCGCGCGCCTAAGGGGGGGAGAGTTGTGCTAGGGTAAGTCACGAGACAGAATGACGACGTGTCAGAATGGCGAGTGACGGGTACTATGACAGTCACCAATGACAGGCATTTATATGACCAGATGACGAGAGGTCTGACAGAAATGACTGACAGAAATGCCTGACCCGAAAGTGAGTTTTGAAGGTTGAGAGAATTGGTGGGAAACCATCCCAGAAATGGTGGGAACCATTTCATATTCAAACAGCCACACAGAACTGGAGGGAAACCAGGAGAGCCCCAGTTCTTGCCACATCATCAGATCTATGACTATTCAGTAATTCAGAGCAGAGATCATTGTATGACTGGCAGCTGCAGCCCAAGGGCCAAATGACAAGACCTGTCATAGGATATGTGAACATGAAGTGACTGAGCACTGTGACTGTCGAATTCGGATGAGATCTGAGGGAATTCGAGTCGACATGTTACTACTTAAAGAGCTGAACAAGCTCTCATGTCAGTTTTTGAATTAGTTACACATTGGCACTGACCTCTGGTGTCTTGTAACTTCAAACAGTGAAAGTTCATCTAAGTACAAAGAAATATCCGACAGTATACAAAGTATTCCGATATCAACCTATGGTCCCAGTACCATATTCCCTGTAAGTGTTACTTGCACCCTTGTGAGACTGGTTCAGTCCTCACAACCGAACAGTAAGTCTGTACAATCGACGCCTACGAACAGTGACGATTCGGGTACAGGTGCTGTGACCTGGAGTAAGGAGAAGCTACCAGATTCGGATGACAATGATGACGCGGGTGTCACGGACAGTAAGCATGACATGGATACTGCCAGTCCGAAATGGGTGCCTGACTCGCCTGAATATGATGACACTGAGGATGACGTCAGCGAGTTCGATGACTTGGTAGCTGACGATGCTGAAGAACAGGCTGAAGCTCGAAAGTTGAAGAGACTGGGACTGCAGTTGATCATGGATGATAAGGGTGAACTTATCTGGGTGCCAAAGGGCACCTCCCCGACCTCACCCGTTCAGCCAGAGGATCAGCCTATCACCGAGCAGAAGTCTGAGGCCATATCTGAGGATGCTCCAGCCTCTGTGGTGGAGACTGTTCAAGTACAACCGAAGGAACCATCTGGGCCAGATACTGGATTGACTTCAATGAGTGAAAATAATGCTGGGGTGTCCGAAGTGACGAAGAGGCAACCCAGGAAATATCCTGCCTGTTGGACAGCTGAGCGCATAGCTTATTTGGAATGTACCCGAGGCAGTGACAGTGATGATGAAGAAGTGCAGGACGTGGCTCCTCGTAGGAAGAAGGCAAAGGCCAACAAGGGACAATGAATTCAACTGTCTTGATTAGGATTGTCCAAATGCAGATTCTCTGATTAGGATTTGTATAGGTGGCAGATGATGATATGCCAGCCGACATGGGACAGATCGATCCGGAGAGAGATGAAATGCGCGCCTTGAAAGTATAAGACATGAATTCTTGCCCAGTGGAGGCTGTTCTAGCTTGAAGTAATTATTTGGAGGAGCTGTTGCTCAACCTGTTAAAATACTGGTCAATTTTTCCTGCCATAAAGATATTGCAATAGCTTAATTGTAGCCTTGTTCAAAAATATTATCTCATATGTGTTATCTTTCAATATCAATTCGTACGGTCTGAATGGCCAACCACAATTCTCGCTAAGGGCCGGCGCGGTCATGTGGGTATGTTGAGCGGGATCTTAGGATTTTCGCAACTTCCAAAAGTAGTGAAAGGGGTCATCATTTTTTGCGATGCGAATACCCCCTGACTCAGTAGAAATATGTGATAATATTAGATAGGAAAATTTTACTTAGATGAACACGTAATCTTAAACATCTTCGCCTGGTTGTACGGGGTCTCACTGCGAGAGAGAAAGAAAGAGAGCGTTCCGCGTTAAGTTGAAATTACATAGTTAACAAATAACATCTGTACATCGCAAAATGCTCAAAGCGACATCTGCTGTAAAATGGGACAGTGACACTGCGAGTATCATACGTATGCCGTATGCGAGAGGTGAATCTGTCAAAAATCAAACCAAATCTTTTGCGTCTCAAAATAACATGCCGTACAAAAAAAGCAGTCACATGCCACCCAAGAAATGTGGCGTACCCCACTTCAACCTTTTCGCGGGGACGCACGATCAAATGCAAATATTACTATATTTTCAGTGCACGGTTCAGAGGAATGAGATTATAGTTCCGAATTTCGGCCGTCTAATGAATCACGTAATGTATCCAAGACGTGAATGATGTTGCGCCACATCGGCTATAGAGTTGGACGTTGGATCTTTCCTGGCTCGTATGACCAGCAATAATCACGAAAAGATAATATTTAAGGGGGGCTTAATGCGGCGGGCTCTCGTACTTAAAACATGGTGGGTTTTCGAGCGATTTCAGCCGTGAAAAATATTTTAATCGAACTGCCATATTCATCTGCGCTGGATTTCTCTTGCCATGTCAGTTGCGTCGGGAAAACGGTAGTTTCCAAATATAAATTGTATACAAAAACGTCATAAATAATTCAGAATACCCAGCGCATTACGCGTTACAGCAGTGTGAATTTTATGAACCACTTTAATGAACCACTTTGGTGAGGCCACCTCACAAGATTGGTTCACAAGTCCCGAGTGGGGGAAATTTTGGAAAATATCATTCTTGAAAGGCGGAAGAACTTTTTAGGCAGATCTGTATTCTAAAATTAAGAATTCGAATTTGTATTCTAGATAGGATTGTCACTTTTCTATTCCAACCAAATTGTACACCCAAAGAATACGCGTTTGCAAAAGAGCGGCAATGCGTACTGTTCATAGTGCATAAAGAAACTCTCGGACGGTTTAATTTTTGTAGGTTTGATAAATGTCTGGAAGGCCTCCTGAGTTTGAGGGATGCAGTGCTCGTTGATGAATGCGTCCAGTGCTGCGACAGTGTCGATGGGTCCACGCCGTGCTTCAGCGCCGCGAAGTAAAGTTTGTGCACGGTTTTTTACCTGTGCTGCCGTCGGAAATCTTTTTCTGGTCTCGGGATTACCGTCCCGGAAGTCAGCGATGAGGTTGTTTTGCACAAGCTGCGGATTGCCCATATGCTGACGAAGAAGCTCATCAGTACGTGCACGAAACTCAACAGGGATTCCAACCTCTTTATGGCTACTATCCCGAGGTTGGGTCCTCTCACAAGGACCGAAGTAAAATGCGGCTCTTGCACGGATATTCACCTTACGACGATGTTACCCGCACATTTTTACATCATTTATGAGTCAAACCAATAGTTGAACATGTCGGATGGATTGGTTGCTCGATATCGGTCGTCATTAGACACGTGTGCTTTAGGTGTATAATTTAATTCAAAATTAATTCAAAACCCGGTCCTCTCACAAGGACCGGACACCCCAACACCCTTTGGACCCACTAGATGGCCTCTGGAGGGCATATATTCTTGCACACTTCGACTTTGGGACTTAATGTTGATGTGTGAACCGCACAAGCCCTTGGTTTTGCACTTTACCATTTTGAGGGCACGTCACATAAGGCACCACCCTCAAAATATTAGAGACGGCGGTATTTGTGCGTGATTTATTTTGATATGTGATAGGGTGGAGCTATGAACCAATGCCACAAAAATGATCGGATTGCCATGGATACACTTTCTAAAAGATTTCATATGTATATACATTCAGTTGGGAAGCGGAAGCCATGTGCTATAAAGCATACATGTGTGTTTGTGGACTACCTTTGAATTGTAAGTAAGAAGGCAAACATCATCAAAATAACGAAAATTTACCCTTTTACAAGTGTAGGGTAGATGTTTAGCCGCAAATTACAACCAGTAGGGGTATGCCACCACTCTCAAACACTAACCCATTATTGGCGGTAATGTTTGGGCTCAATTTGATGACTTATTGGGGTTGGTTGACGATGTTATCCGTCTTTTAAAAAATCACGAGTGAGTGTCATGCTTTTTCCCTCCTTGTGAAATTTGAAACCTGAAAAGTGAAGGAGGGTCCATGCAAATGCGACTAGTATAGACACGCCACATGGAATTTCAGCCAATGGGGCAT
The DNA here is from genome assembly GCA_001247695.2 of Cymbomonas tetramitiformis. Taxonomy (NCBI): domain Eukaryota; kingdom Viridiplantae; phylum Chlorophyta; class Pyramimonadophyceae; order Pyramimonadales; family Pyramimonadaceae; genus Cymbomonas; species Cymbomonas tetramitiformis. The sequence continues at coordinate 95,110 of LGRX02007971.1, read as the reverse complement.
TAGGCGACTCAGTTTAGGTCACAATAAGACTGGCATATAGAGGGTAGCGTGTCTTGAATGCAATAGGACAGCGAGAAAAAAATCCCGCAACTTCGGTCCTTGTGAGAGGACCGAAAGCGATTTGGGTCCTCTCACAAGGACCGCGGGATAGTAGCCAGCTTTGGTGGCTGGGTTGACCTGCTCGGTGTGTGGAACACCAGTCCACCGGCTTTGAAAGCGACTGCGCCTGTATCGTAATAGAATTTGATGTGTCGATGGTATGGTCGCAATTGAGATGCATCTGGCAGAGATACGTGCTTGACTGCCTACCCTGAGTTTTCCTAACTTAGCGAAGACCCGTTTCGCGAAGTTTTTTTAAGATGAGGCTTGATGACGGAGGGAAAATCAGGCCAGTGTGCAAGAGGCTTCCGAAATACAGGTGCACGCTGAAATTTTCTACACTCAAAGCTTGGAATTTGAAGTGCGAGGTATCTTATGTGGCCGTGGGGAAACATCATCGACGCACGCAAGTTTCAAAGAATTGTCTTCCGTCTCAGATGGTGTATCAGAATCTGCAGCATAATCTGCGAGGGCCCAACCTTCATCGGTATCTGTTTTCTGGCCCATACAAGGACCGTCGATATGTGATGGCCGTTTCGTCCATGATGGACCAAATGGTACTTGAATTTTTGACTTGAAGGTATTCGACAGCATTTCTTATCGTTGAGAGGCATTCAACGAAGAACACCAAACGTCAACGTAAACCCAAAGTTCAGGAAAAGAAAGGTCGCGGCCTTTCGTTTGCTCTTTGAAGTGGTATTGGTAAATCTGTAAACAAAGAAGTAGTAACATGATAGTGACGGCCGACGCGAACACCAAACCCGCTGTACTAGTACAATCACATTCGCAAATACATATAATTATATAACTCACTCTCATTTGATAATTTCGTCTTCCGTACCAGAATTTGAAATAACTGACCGATCGCATACGGTATAAACGATATTGCACACGAACTCGACAGACCTGTGAAAGACGAAAGGGCTGGAAGTCGAACGTGACAGTGATGCTGTTGGCGATGGCGATGGCGAAAATTTTCCGATGGCGATGGCGATGCAGAATTTCCTGAGATAAAATGACAGAACACTAACTGAAATGGTACCTATATGGGTTCGGATCATTTCCCGCCCCCGGGAAATCCTGCACGCAGCCGAAAATTCTGCAACCAATCCCAAAATTCTGCACGGCGACAAAAGAATCGTGATGGCGACAAAAGTAAGAGGGCAATATATTTGACAACCGAAAGCGAGGACGCTAAACCTAGTTTTCATTTCTACCCCAACATTTTTTTGTATAGCGAGCCTTGTGCCGAGGAGTTGAGCAGCCCTGTAATTGCATCGCGTTTGTTGTTTGTGCGTTTAGAGGTGTGTTGCGGGTGCTACTCTGCTGCAAGATACGTCATTGTGCTTATTTTCACCCTCGTCGTTTTGAAAGGTTTATCTTTTCACGAGTCACCTCCGCGGTGTATCAGGACAAGTCGTATTCTTTCGTCTTTGCGCTGTTGAGAATTTTGTGATTATCTGAGCCTTGTTGGCTTAGATTTTCTCTCGTTTTGCGCATGCGTGGCAGGGCGAGCATATCGACTGGCGCATTCCCCCCGGCGGACCATCCCCGGTTGAAAAACATGCCACCGGTTCCATCATAACCCTTATGAAGGGACTTTGAGCTGATTTGCGTTTTCCCCATGAGATCGTATACCCCATTCCGCTGAAGATATGCGCTTCCGTGACTTGCAAGTCCGGTGCACAAATGAAGTCCATTTTTGTTTTGTAAGCTGCGTCGTTGAATCACGCAATACTCTTTGTGCTCTTCAGGTCAAACTGCGTACTTGCTGGGGCGTAGTCAAAACACTGTGGCGCCTGAAAGATCTACGACAGCAAATACTCAAACGTTGGGCCTGGTGAATATACACTACAAATTGCACACGGCAATCTACCATTATTTATTGCATCATTTGCCTACGGGTAAACTGCCATTCGTAAAGTCGTTTGCCTGCGCACAGGCTGCCATCAAATCATTTGCCTACGCGCAGACTACCATTAAAATCATTTGCATATACGCGCAGACTGCCATATAATTATGTAAAGAGATATCAGAAACTTTATTGTAAGGTTCACATCTCACAATTGAAATGTCAAACTAACTAACTAACTAACTAACTAACAAACAAACTAACTAACAAACAAACTAACTAACAAACAAACTAACTGCTGGATGTGACACACTGCCACTCAAAACTGTCACATGTCACTTCCTATAGTAGGCTGAGTGACCGTTACCAGTAGACGTGAAACACCCGTTAGGTATTTATGTTATCTCTGGTTTTATTCAACACACTTTATCGTTCTGATTCCGTAACCCTCAACTCAGGATTTATCTCAACTATTTAGATATATCCAGCAGACTTATATATCTAACAGGTTTGGTCCCGCTTACGCTTTATTTAGCCACTGCGACACTTCCAACATGATTGGCTAAACTCGGACGCCTGGGATCATGGAGTGACAGCTAGGCGCTCCGCGCGTGAGGGGACGGCACCGGCAGTCACGGGTATGGCCTAAGCTTGATGGGTTGATTTACGGCACGCCGGAGCGCTTTAGAGGCATTTTTTCTTACGGCATTTAACGTTGGTACTGGTTTACGTTTTCCGGTTGGATCCCACACCGTTGCGTATTGGCCGCCTTCTCCACACGACTTTCCGAGATTATCTGATATCTCACGGCTGCTGTATCGACGACCCGCACGTTTCTTGGCCGCCCGCGACTACCACATCCCTCACGTTTTATTGCCTCACTCCGCCCCTTCAGTCCTTTTCATCATGGTTGCTTCCACTCGAGCCACCGCTAGCATGGCGAATCGCCGACGTACATTGTCCACAATTTTTGATTCAGTAGCTGCGAGACACGCCAACACTCCAGCAACACCGCCGGCAACACAGCCGCCGGCTGCCAATTCAGCAGGGGCTACGTTCCTGGCTTCAGTGCGTACCCTTCAGAGGGCGCACTTCGACATGAAGGTGTCCAGGCCCGTTCGTCAGAAATTATTTGAGCACAAGAGCGGGGGATTTTCCGGGGCTGAGTCCCACGCGTCAGCGCTCTTCGCTAGGATGGTTTCTGCACTACAGGCAGCATTTGTGACCGAGGACATCGGGTTTGCACCCCTTTTCGTGCTGGACAACGCATACCTAGCCGTTGGAGGCCAACAACTTGGTGTACTCCTGATGTTTGACCCCATGTCCGCCCGCGGCAGACTGGATGGACTCCTCGCACACCAGCTTCCCGGCCGATGGTAAGCGCGTTTTGCTTGAGTTCGCCCGCCGTATGATCCCGACGGGTGACCCCTTTCAGGGGCAAGCGGACATGTTGGGTATTCGCATTTCTGCGGGCGTGGACCCCCATATGACGCGATCGGGGACTTCAACGCGGAAGCGCCTTTCTTTTGTCGCGAGGGGTATGTTTTCTGTCGTGTCGCAAAAAGATCCGATTGTACGCAACCACGGTTCGCAGCTTTTTCAAAAAGAAATGCTGCAAGGTCCTGCGTGTCCCTTATAGGAGCGAAACAAGTTTTCCTGAAAAAAGTGACATCGACATACACGATACTACCAGAACTGTCTCAAGTGCCACGGCGCTTAAATTTTTTGGGCCCCTTTTTTACGGAAACAGTGTGATTTCCCCGACAGATCGAGAGTAACCGCCCATATATAATTATGTTGCAGTCCACACCGGTCACCTTTATATGGCTAGCCGGAGAGTTATATAAATCGATCGAGTATTGCCGCCAATCAGAGACGCATAGAATATTCCTGGGCGTAGTATCGAATTATGGATATTCATGCAGAACTTATCAACGCGACAGATTTCAGATGGCCTATATAAGATATTTCCGACCGATCGCGCATAATCGCCAATCAGAGAAGCCATGAGATTAGATAAACTCCATGAATATGGGTCACACGCGAAATGCCATAAGCTGACTGTGCACGTAGAAGTTTTCGGTGCTACAGATTTCAGGGTGGCTTACATGAGATACTTTCGACCGATCGCGCGTAACCGCCAATAAGAAGTGCGAGCACCTGAGATAGGCACCATGAATATGGGACGACAAGGAAAAGGAATCGCACGACAAAAGATAGATGGTTTGCAGACGCTGGCTACGCCAATCAACGACGCGATCAGTTTCGATTTATATATTGGTAAATTAAAAAACTGCACCACAAAAAACCCTTAAGTGTGGCGTCGTCGCGACAAATGCGATGCGACTGAATACAGGCTTTCGCAACATGCTGATATGGCATGGTATTTGCGACACGGTGCTTTCTTTCGTCGCAAAAAGATTACAGTGTCACAGTTGAATGCCACACCCGAAACACTGTCATCAACTTTCATTCTGGGAGCTTCTTCGGTCTTCATCCGCTATCTTCATGTGTGATTAAAGGGCGCATGGGCCCTCCGTCGGAGACGGGAGGGTATATACCGTCCCCTCCATCCGGGGGTTTTCGACCTGCATAACTTACGCATAGTTTCGGCTTTGAGATGGGTTCCGCATATATGCGCATTATGGTTGCAGCACCCGCATAATTACGGGTGTATGCTGCTGGTGTAAAACTCCTGCATAAAAGGTACTTGCACCAAATCTGCGGGGAATATGCACCCCGCGCATATATGCGCATTATGACTCCAGGTCCCGTAAGTATGCAGCATACTACATATCTTGTAAGTATGCGGCATATTTGCGGAGCCGGCATACCTGCGGGATTTAACATATTCCGAATGTATGCCGCAGATTCCGCACAAATGCGCGTAATAGGCATCGCACATATTTATGCAATACACGTGATGCGTTGTGATGTGCTTTCGTTATGCAAGGGTTAGGACTACGCCGTGGGCAAACGTACGGTATCGGGTAGGTTCAAAACACATATGTGACGGTGCATGGGAATTTACATGTTTTCTGCATGTAGTATGTACAATTCATAACCCCTCTCTCGTAAACATGCCGCATGAAACCTCCACGCGTCCAACTTTCATCGATTTCATCTTCGATCGAATTCCGCATCAAGGACGACACACATTCGTCTCTCGTCAGTCCTGAGTCGGTGTCATGTGACACCATTCACCAAAGGACGTCGACCTCTGAGATACTGTCCCATTTTACACCTGTACGAACCGAGACACGGTTGCGCCACCCAGACATGATTTGTGACCTCCATCGAATAATCGCACATCCCACCCGAGGCCCGGATCATGACAACCAATCGGCATCCCACATTAGCGGGGTCATCGATGGCAACATGCGGATCACGTCAAAGTATTTTAGAACCACATCCTAAAGAACTCCTCATAGTTCAAGCCGCCGCAACTGTCTCCACATACCTGTCAGACAGTACTTTTTTTAAAAAACACCTCTTCGGGCCCGTCGTCAGCGGCCTCTTACGCTCGCAAAGTATATTTTTCGCATTCTCCATGACCACTTTCCCGCCAGATCCGTCCCGGCCCCCTAGATATTTCTTCCGCCCGCCAGACTGTCCGCATGTTGTGCGCTGGCATCTTCCAGCGCAACGCTGGATATGGGACGTGTTCTAGAGGAGCCGGCAATCCTCTAGATATTTTTCGCAGCGGAATATGTTCTTAAGGTGACCTGCCCGTTGTTTCCTCCTTCAGTGCGTGTCTGCGACTTCTACATCCTTCGTGAATTAATTTTCTTTCAGAACATTTCTCTCGCACCCTGCAATGAACACTGAAAACGACAGGCCAGTGCACGAGCGCGTTTTACGCGATGTGCAGTTGTATTGTGGCAACTCCAGTCCTTTCGTTCCAGCGGTTCAAGCTTTTGACATTTCCGAGGAATGGTCACACGAAAACCTGCAGGTCGCTTTTCTGTGTTTCGTGATTTCCTACCACGTTCGCCACTTTCGCAGGGTTCGTTCATGTGGGGGTGCAGCCCGGAGACGACTCTCGCGTTCGTCAACCTTTCAAACCTTCCTCTGGCCAGCAGAATGTTTCGCCTGCCCGCAGACCGTTGCAGTCGGCGGACAACCTGCCTGCGCACTCGCCTCCGCACAGCCCTCTGCCTACCAGTCAGCATGTCCACTCTCCTTCGAAAAGCCCGGTGCCTAAGAAGGCGAAAAGCACGGGCATGGAGACCGTCCTTCCAGCCCCTCCTGCTCCGGCTTCCACGAACCAGGTAATGCTTTTCCCCCGTTCTGCCAAATTGTTCCTGTCCTGCCAATTTGTTCCTGTCCTGCCATGTGATTTGGCCATGATCTTTCACCTTATCCCCTGCGATGTCCGAGGGGAATACATGCTTCGGAAGGTATATCAAAGTGTCTTTGAGTGCCCGCTAATGTGAACGACCTCCGCCGGTGTAGGCCGTGGAAACAGTCACTGGGCAACTCTCCGCTCTGGTCGGGGGCGGTTAGCTCGCGAGGGCGGCGTCCATCTGGGAGTAAGTACCAACCGTTGCATTTATCTCTTTCGCCAGGACTGACCGGGCTTGCTGTGCATGTTTTCGTGTTGGGTTTTCTTTGTTGCTGACAGTTTGCTCGTGTATTGTACGCTCCATCTCACCGTCCACCGTGGATCCGTTTGACCGGGCGGGTCCCTCTGTCTTCTTTCCAAGAACACCGAAAGCAAGGGGAGGAATCCGGGATCCGTTTAAGGCGTATCACCCAGTCCAAGTATTCACGAACGTACGGCTGCAACACCCACGCGACCGCCGACGGCCTTGCTTGCCCATGCCGAGAAGTACGTCTTAGATCCCGATACTGGTTTATGGGATGTTTTTCAGAACGGCTACCCCCACTCCACTTCACTTTCCATCGTGCCAGAAGTTGACATCTCTGCACGGTTTCGATCCACCGTGAACAGACTATTGGGAATAAACGAATCTCGATCGTCGTCTAAAAACCTTCATTTTGACACAATTTTCGTCGTCTAAAAGTTATTGCCACGTCATCTGAAATGTGCCACGTAAGCGACACGTAAGCGACACGTAAGCGACACGTAAGTCGTCCCGCAATTTTTATTGCAAAATATTACTCAAATTATTTATTTGTGCATGATGCTTTCGTACTCGGCGAGTCCCGGTAGATTTTTTTGTTGCATTTTTGTTCATATGCGTGCATATCATGTACAAGTATGCAAATATGGGTACATCCATGTACAATTTAGGCCAGCATGCACGGTGCACGTTTATGAATGTGCGTATTCAGGTGCTTCAATTTCCGTAAAATAAGTTGCAACTGAGATGGGCACTAACATATGATACACAAATTTATATAATCATACAAATTTAATCAATATACACCAAATATTTGTCTATGATGTCTTCTAGGCAAGAGATTTCGATCATTTCACAGTGCTAAGGCTATTATATTGCTGATACATTGGAATCTATATCTTCAATCCACAATTAATTGCGGCACTTGTAGGTTTCAATTCCCTCGATAGCGAGGTAACGTTGACGGCAATGTTGACGCTCTATCGGAGAACTTAAATGGCAGAGCTTTATTGGTCAAGGCAATTGCATCGCACGCAATATAGGTCGATTGCCTCTTCTCGTTGATGCCGCGGGATAATAAGCGCCCAAGTGACGTCGACTGGAATGACCAGTGTCCTTGGGGTGACCCATTCGTTCCCTATTGGGGTCTGGTCGGGATAACGTTCCGGTTGAATAATGTCTATTGGGCGCACCTTACGGTGAGACATTCGAAAACCGCATGTTAGAGCTAGCATATCGTGCCAACTTGGGCAAACCCATGCTTTTCGACACACCTTGGGGGTTATATTAGTGCGTGGACTTGAAAAAAGTACTTTACATACTGTATAGATGCGCTTAGAATTCGCCAGAGCAAAAAAGCAAGCGCAGCAACAGGCAGCACAGGGTTTTGAACGCTGGAAATAAAGTGAGAAGGCGGCTGAGCTCAAGCGCTATTTGTTGCGTCAAGTTACGAGACTGACTTGTGATTATAATTGTGGGTCAACTGTTGCGCTGTCACGCTCTCGCGACACGAGGTAGTTGCACCACAGACCACAAGTCCACAACACCACATCCATCAGGACTCGAAGTCGGACGGTCCGATCGTTCGGTTGACGCGATCCGATCGGCCGGTCGAAAATTAGTTTATGGGGGGTTGTTGTCTTCAAGATCGAATATGGACAAGTTACTTGCGACACACTAGACACTTGCGACAAACTGCAGATCTTGTCTTCGGGTCGAATCCATTATGCGACGAAATCGTACGGTCCGATCGTTCGGTCGATGATTCCATCGGTCGGTCAAAAATTGGTTGATGTAGGATTGGAGTGTATTCAAGATCGCTGCGACAACTTGAAGATGCTCTTCTTCAAGAATCTGTCATTTGACTGTCCGATCGTTCGCTCGACGATTCGATCGGGCGGTCGAAAAATAGTCGATGGGGGGATGGTGTATCTTCCAAAGGCGTGCGACAACGCTGAAGGCCAAAATTTGTCATGTGGAAAAATTTTGGGCAGTTTTGACAGTGTTCCGATGACGATGTCGTTTCGTCCCTCCTCCGTTTCTTGTGAAATCGTTCTCTAAGTGTGTCCCTTTAAGGAAACGAAGCCCCGTTTCTGGTTTTTTCAGAAGAATTTTTTATTGACGTGCGACAGAAACCTTTTCTTGCGACATCGACAAAAATGACCATGCATGTGACAAAAAATACCGGGTTCCGAAACAATCTGGTTTGCCTGCGTTGTTCAAAACTGTCGAAGAACTTCCGCGCCGATTTCCACAAACCTGCAAAAGACTCCATCGCAAAAGGCACAAGCGTGTGAGGCCAGATTGGTCCGTACAATGCCCTCTTGGCTCGCTCATGTACCACCGCAGCCCGCAGCGGGCTCCCGAGCAGTCCGGTCTACATACGAGGCACACCAAGGGAATGCAAGGCTCACGTCAATCACGTTATGTCTGCCTCGTCCATCATGGTTGAGCACTATGATGTCGGGCTTCCAATCAAGCGAATGCCCATGATGATATTGCGATCCTCCACGATGACAACGGCTTGATTCAGCATAGTTGCCAACACATTACGAACGGCATGATGTGCTGTGATAGCCCATCCACGCCGGTTACATACACGGTAGTGGTAGCCAAAGGGCTCAATAGAAGCACCACTTACACATATATCCACATCAGCTAGAATAGGCATCGGGGCACCCAATCGCAAAGCCAAGGCGACAACTACCTGAGTGGTTGGAAGCCGAAAAGAAGGCGACGCGGGGATGACTGCCAAATGAGCAGTGGCGCCACGTTGGGAAAGGGAAAGCAACCGAGCTCGAGAGGCAGGCGCAGCCTGATATATATATATGCATTTTCAGGTGGACAGCAATTTCTTTTTATTTTTTGGGTTGGCGAATGCTGGGAATCGCAGTCGATTGATCGAGGATTTTCTGTCTCAAATTTGATTGGTTAAAATGTGTCGACGTTCCTGCTTCACAGTTCAAACACTAAGTTGAAATCCGAGCGTAACATAGGAATTCTCGTTCAAACCTGGCGGTCCGACCACTGTCTAACGTGCAAGAATATTGCACTACGATAACATGAGTATTCGTATGCTGTTCTTATGCTGTTTTTATTTCTGCTATGGTTCAGTTTGCTCACACGTTTCACTTTCCTGTGCTTTTGCGTTCGTGCCTGCTGTCTGCTTACAGTTTTGCGCGCCTTCGTGGTTTGCGCTATCGAGAGTTGTTGGATCTTGGAAAAAGTTGTTGCCATGTTTGCATTTTGATAAATGGTGGTTTAGGAGATTAGCGTCTAGGGATTTCCCCTGTCGGATCATTCCCGGTCTTAACTGGCCCTGTTACCTCCGTTCAATGGGTTTGTGTGCGCAGCCATGACTGAGTGGTTCGCAGATATCACGGACACCAACGAAGAGACCTGGATCTTTAATTTGAAATTCTCTGCAACATGCGCTCGTCACACACACACATATCTCTGTGTAAACATTGATGTGGTCGTCTATTTTCCCTAACCGACTGACCGTATTGTTTATCCGTTCTCAGGTGTTGCGGCGGTTACAAATTGAAGTTACGGGACCTCACGGCGTTATCGCATGCAGCCTTCCTATGATGATCTTTGGATAGGTGTTCGCATCCATGTTATTTCATTTTTGTGTGTAATATATTTTGCACAGGACCTTATAGATCTTACCCTAAGAATATCCCGCTATCCCGATAACATTCTCTTTAACATCCATTGTAATCTTTATAATGGCAGCCGAGAAGCTACACAACAAACCACTGGTTGTCCTTGCTAATATTCAAGCAGCACAAATCAAGCCCGGAAAACTCTTGTAAGCAATGGGCAAGAAAGGCTACTGTAGGCCTCAAACAAGAGCATGGCAGGCAGGAAGGACAACTGCAGGACTTGGAAAAACGTCTCCTCTCTTTCACTCGGCAATAAAGGAGCCTATGAGAGCCTTAAAAAAACGTGTCCACATTTTCAATATAAACCATGTTTGAACTTTTAATATCAGTTCCAGTTTCTACGTCCATACAGACAATGCTTTTAATGCTACTGACCTCACGCCACCAAGAACTGCTTGGCATGGTGGGTCAGATGCGGACATGCTGTACACAGCATGCCGTGCGTGTACCTGCGTATCCGACAGTTCCCAATTCTAAGTGGTGTAGTGCCGAAAGTAAATTCATCAACAAGCACGGGAAAGGGCAATGTAGGTGGGCTCTGCACTGGAAGGAAAAGCAGGGTTGATAGTCGATACATACGTGCGGACTCGTGCAGTAAACCTACATGAAGGAAAAAAAACAATAGAAAAAGAGAAGATAAACAAACACGACGCAAACAGATCGACGTTAAAAACAAATAACCTATTCCGGCGATAACGCGGGTGTATGTTCTTACAACCCTGTGCAGTGATCAGTTCTGGCTCTGCTGTCCACTCCTTGCGTGGGAAGCGAGCGCGAGCGGAACGCCAACTTGAAGTAACAGCGAAAATACCGCGGCACTTGACCCCCCCCCAAAAATGCGGCTTTGCTGAAAAAACATCGACAGGAAATCTATTCGTGGCGTTAATTCTTTGGACATAACATCCACCTCTGAAGGATTAGGAGGTGAAAGCGCCTGAGAGTGGGAATAAGCGAGATCCATAAGATCACATACACACTAAACTACAAGCAAACATGATTGCATACGATGTGATATGGTCTTGATCATAGCACAGGTACATATGAGTAAGCCGAACTAGCGTCTCAAGTGTTGTTAAATATCAGTAGTCGGGCGAGGGTGGGACGCGCAGGTGCCGCGCGAAAGGCAGCGGATCTCTGGAAGATGCGTGCTCAATAAACAGTCCAGACCATGGCCGTCATCCTCGGGAGTAGATATATCTCGAGACCGATTAGAGCTGGAAAAAGGGTGCGTACTCCCTCCTTCAACGCTTTCGTGTGAGACAACAGCGGCCTTTATGACAGGTTGCCGGTAGGCTGCGGCATTCGCTGGGAACGAGCCCTCACCAATGTATGACGCAAAATGAAATAACATAGGTCTTGAGGGAAATGTGGAAATTCGTGCTATTAGCGGAAAGAAGAGAGATGTTCAAGTGTAAGGGTTCTTTATCGTTTAAAGGCAATCCAGTCGGAAGACCTTTGTGTGACAACGCAGAAAGTGGGTGAGAAAAAGTAGTCGGGCGCAAGCTCAACAAGTTGAGTCTTACAAGCGATCCTTTTCGTACATATTAGTGGAGTTAGAAATAGCAGCAGGTCAGTACATTAAGGACTGTGCCAAGTAAACATACGGAGGCGCTGCTGCAAAGGGTTTGGAAGCAGCCAGTGAGCACCTCCAAAGGAAATATTTTTGGAACCGATTTCCTCCCGTGCACTTACAAAGGGCTTGGAAGGCTTCGGATGTCAAAACAACCACTACACTTTTGATCGTAAACAAAGTCTGCAAGACCAAAAGAGGGCAAAGCGCATATAGCTTATGCTGACCCTGACTGAAAACCTATGTGTTATGCGCTGAAGCTGAGCGTGCAGACCATGTGACTTGTGGGGATCTCGAAATTCACCTCTGTTAGCAACAACAAAATGCTTAACGCATCTTCTCGAAACCGATGTCCTTGGAGTACATACGGAAGCACTGACGGCAGATGTTCAGGTTGTACTTCCTGATGAGACCGTGGGTGTTCTGACACACACGGCACTTACGGGCGCCAAGGCCGTACTGCTTAGGGTGAGAGTTCCAGACATTAGCGTGTCCCATCTTTAAGATAGCTTAAGGCAGACAAAAAATAAGCCTTGCTTGGGAAGTTGGGTAGCCGCCAAAGGTTGCAGAAAAGGGAGAGAGCGTCAAGGCCTGGCGTCTTATTCCAAAATTCCGACAATTTCGATTCGAGAGGGCACTTCGCGTCGCGTCTTGGCGATAGCAGCGTTCACCGCATTTTCTCAACGCGGTCGACATGCGAGTCGCGAAAAAAATATGTTCCCTCATGTCCCGTCCGCCTCCCCCGCCCGTCGCGTGAAGGTGATGCTGATGATGGTGCGACTGTCGATATCGCTGTCGCTGTCGGATGTCGATGTCGGATGTCGTATCGATGTGACACGTAGCCGTTTGCGGCTTCGGGCTTGCATGCCAGACCAATCGAGTGCAAAACTGCAAACCCGAAGCGCGTGAAAGACGGAAGCGAAGGGCAACTCATCGAGCCAACACAACACGAAGTGGAACAGACCGAGACGAGAGGCCACAAACAACAGTCACACACGACAGACTGAGACACACAAGGCACATACGATCACTTGGAAGACCCACGTGATTTGATAACACAGATAGGAGCCTCTACAGTGACACAGCAGCGTCCTTCCCGCACTGCAGCCCCGAATTTTATTTTACACGAACCGAGAAAGTAGTCGATGTCGATGTTAGCTGATTCACTCATTCCGGGACTTACCTCATGTCTAAGCTGCTGGACCCTATCCCTACAGCTATCTTGCCAGAACCAATAAACTTTACTGGAGCAAGTTCTGTTGTAAGGTTCGATCCTAACCGCGGCAGCTTAATCCCCCCACCTTGAAGTTGAAATATCACAGTCCGCTTCTGTTTCAAATATGTAAATCGTCACAGCAAGTGTTTGTGGACAAGATTGTATTATTCGCACTCAGTACTCCATTAAGATGTCACGTGCTGGCTGGAAAGCAAAGTGACGTGATGTGCGCACAGAAATCCAACGAGCTAATTTACAGACAAACGTATTTCTCAGGGGTGCACCTGTCAGTGCCAACATCTCGGGCGTTCGAGGATCTGACTTACAGTGAAAAGTGTTGTTGGCCGCACACCAGTGCCAGCTTTAGGCAAACCTTCAAGAAAACTTTTGTGAGCATGTGGTCTGTGATTATAAATCCAATAAAGCAGGTATACTCAAGGCTGCTTCAAAAGGATTGTGTCCCTGGACATATTGTATTCAAGGTGTTTGTCCTGATTTAGTCGCCGCCTTGCACTGCAGGCGCTGATATTTCAGGTTTTATTTGTGAGAGGTCCTCGATACCGCGTGCTGAGACATAGTTCATCGTTCGGTAAGTTCATCCACAGCTTTGCAGGGGATCCAGATATCTGCAAATTAGGGTTGTTCTGCGCATTTTGGGCGGTTCCACACATCTATTTTCGAAAAGGTCTTCACGTACTCGATATCGTGGACTTCCATATTTCAGGGACGCCTTCTTTTGCGACATCTTGGGCATGTCATCCTACGTTACTATCCTCTCCTTTATCTCCATCTTCTCTAAGATAACTCCAAAGATCTAGTGAGCGCAGCGCCGTGATAACTTTAGGCGAGAAAGCTTTTACATAGCTGCCTGCGAGTAACCTGACCATGCAAAGCAACTCTGATATGCACACAATTTCTTACCATGGTTCCACCTGGGTGCTTGCGTATCTAAGCTTCCTGGAGTCACCTATTAGCCTCGATCCAACTGCGTTGGCACCTATCGACCGGGAGGCCCTAGAAGTATGCGTCAAGGGACGTCACTTCCATCGAAAGCGACGGCTCACGTTATGCATGTTGCTCACGCAATCAAAGCTTTGCAGTGAGCGTTTCGGTGCGGAGTGGTCGTTTGGCAGCCGCAAACTGGAATATCCTTCGGAGGCCAAGGAGAGCACGACGTTTCCACCAAGCTTTTATACGGAATTTGAAGCGACATTCATGGCCAGAGTGCAGGATCAGTATCCTCTGTGGTTACCCGAAGACGAGGAATCAAAGTGGTTGGAAACCCTTCGAGCGCTACCGTTGACGGTGGTGCTGTGGACCCTCGCTTGGTTCTTACTCCACGGCCTGGTTACTCTAGTCTTCACCCAAACGTTTGCAGACACAAATTCGCTCTCTTGTAAAGAGTACGCCCGGTGGCTAAATAAGTGAGTCCCCAACATCATCTCGACGTCCCGATGAGGGTAACGCCGCCGACTCCCTCGCATATTTTCCGGACCACCGTTGAGCGCAGTTCGCGGGTAGTGCTGTTCCGCTAGGGTTCAAGTTTCTGTGGAGCCCGCGGCAAGGACTAGCTCCGGAAGCTGTCGTGCTCGCTTCCGAACCCTCCATCCTTCTGCAACTCCCTGTCATCGCTGCATCGTTGCGATAACCTCAGCGATTGCGAAAGCAGGTGCAGATCTTGCAACACGCAGCGTTCTGGAGGGGGTAGATGTCTGTACAACCTTCTTTGGATATACGATGATATAGCCAGCAAGCTTGAGGCTTTATGAGTTGAGTGCCTGACGAGGATCGTTCTGTTTTGCCACTCGCAGTGTAGTTTCGCAGTTTCACGCGGTTTTCGCCGTTATCGCCGGCGCGTACTTCCTCACTAGCAGCGGCGAAGTCGAACGATTAGACGGCAGGATCTTCGGGAAGAGCAGTGCATACGATACCATCGCGAGTATCGGATTAGGTTTCACGGTTTATGACACTATTTACTGTGCCGTCAAATGGAGATATTATCAGCCCGAAGTCGGCACTATCATTCTTCACCACTCCATCTTCATCTTTGCTTTCTTTCTCGTTCATGTAACGTACCTCTCCCTTGTTTTACCTGCGCCTGCGGCCCTCTGCTTCCATCCTGTAACGTGCCTCTCGCTAGGTTCGCCTGCGCCTGCCATGGCCCTCTGCCTCGTTCATGTAACGTATCTCCCCCTTGTCTCGCCTGCGTCTTCGGCCCTCTGCGTCGTTCAAGACATAACCTACCCTTGTCTCGCTGCGTCTGCGGCCCTCTGTTTATTCACGTAACGTACCTTACTCCCTTTGTCTCGCTCTGGGCGTCTGCGGCCCTGCTTCGTTCCATGTAAACGCACCCACTCTTGTCTCGCCTGCGTCTGCGGCCCTCTGCTTCGTTCAGGTAACATGCCTCTCACTAGTTTTGCCTGCGACTGCGGCCCTCTGCTTCGCTCATGTAACACACCGCTCGCCAGTTTCGCCCGCGCCTGTCGACCTCTGCTTCGTACATGTAACGTACCTCTTGCTAGTTTCGCCAGCGCATGCGGCCCTTTGCTTCCTTCACTTAACGCCCCTCTCGCTAGGTTCGCCTGCACCTGTGGCCCTCTGCTTCGTTCCTATTGGGCACTGTGCGCATGGCTTTGCACGAGGGTTGCAGGAGGAATGGTACGTTTCACAATCACAGCGTGAGTTAACTGCTACGCATCATGACGGAGGATTTCCATGGCGACACCTTGCAGCACAACTGTGCTAGAACGCGCCGGAGTGTGCTGCGCTTGTGATACTGCGGAGCCGCGGGGCAGGGGGAGGTCGCCGGAACGCACCGGAGAGTGCTGCGCTTGTGATACTGCGGAGCCGCGGGGCAGGGGGAGGTCGCCGGAACGCGCCGGAGAGTGCTGCGCTTGTGATACTGCGGAGCCGCGGGGCAGGGGGAGGTCGCCGGAACGCATTTGAGACCAGCACAGCATGCTTGCTTTACGGAGACGCAGAGCAGGTTGAGTTTTTTGGAACTCATTTCAGGGGAGGACAGGTGAAGGGACGTTACGAAACGTTTTCCAGAATGTGCGTCAGGGAAGGATGCTACCGACGACATTACAAAGATGTGTTGATTTTGCCAGCACCTTGGAGAGGCTCTTGGAACCGGAGTGCTTCTCATGACATCTGTGATCATCTCTTCGACCGCATGCTCGCACGCTGTATTCGGTTTCAGTGACTATCCTGATTTGGCGGGTCGTTTTTATTCCACAGATTTACCCTTGTGCTCCAAGTATGCTGGCCTTCCACAGCATGCAGCTAACGGAGGTCAGCACGTTCTTTCTGAACCAACACTGGATGCTGGAGAAAATCAAGGCCAACTCGATATTCTTCTTCCCTAATGGGATCGCCTTGGTGCTTTCGTTCGCTTATCGATGTGTTGTCACGGCGATTGCGAATTACATGTTCTACTTACGGGCACTGAGTCGATTTGAGGAGTTGGCTGGGGCTGCGCTGCCGTATGGACTATCCAGTTTTAATATTCTGCATTTGGTATACATGACTGTTGGCCTGGCAACCATGTTGATATTGAACCTGTACTGGTTCCGTCTTGTGGTCTTGAAGGCCATTCGGACTGTAAAAGATGGCAGCAAGGAGAAGTCGACGTGATATGCCTTCGCTCAAGGGAGGCTCATGGGAGGCAGGATTCTTCAAGCGTGAAACATAAGTACATGACGGGACAGATTATGTAGTATACAAATCGATCTTCGGCAAATTGGGCAGTGAGTGTATCAACTGGATGCAAAAACACAAGTGCCTGTGATGGATGCATGTGTTGGGAATGCAGGCTGTTATACCCCATTGGCACTCTTAAAACAATACGCATATCTGAATATGCATGGCGCTATATCTCACACAACGGTAGTGTATTTTATAGCACTGAACGCAGGATTGCATGATACCGAAGAGGTGGGATGACAAGTAATTTTGTGGGATTTTCTGCATATTATTTATTCTTGATCACGTATTCTGCCGGACCTGCCATGCAGCTTGGTCTCTGGCAGAAGTTATTAGGAGCATCCCAAAGTGAGGTTTGTGTGGCAGAAGATGTTACCTCCGATGCCACCCAGGTCGACTCCTCGAAAATGAATCTCATGCAGAAGGAGAAAATAGGCGCACACGCCCAGTACCACCCGAGTTTACCACCTGCGCTTGGACATGCCAGCGAGTATGTCGTGCATTTTGCGGCGTCTGGTTGAACGCGTATGTGACGGTGGCCTCGTGCCCACCCACTCCGCGGCACATCTCGGGTGCTTGTATAGCGGGTCGAACTTACACGAGTCACGATATGGAATTGCACGGCCGACATGTTTACAGTGACCGTCAAAAATATAACCGATATTTGAAGAAAAATGCGAAATTAGATCTCGACAGATATCAATATTTTGATTTATCGAATGCATATGGAGAACACTGAAAAAGTTAACGATTGGTAACAAAATTTCTGGTATCGATATCATCGATAATAGTATGCAGAAATCAGATCAGGGCAGGGTATACATAGTTCAGGGCAGGTTATCTAGGGTACACCTGCTTTGTATTAATTGAAGCCATCGTTGAGTGTCCTAATGAACCTTAAGTTACCCTCTTTCTCAAATCAGAGTGCATTTGACCACTGGCTCTGAAGGTGCGCTCGATTCCACCAGTGCTCGCAGGAGACGCTCAAAACTACCAAAACATTCTGAACATGTCTGGCAACGCTTCCCCATGTTTTTGAATTTATGATTGACGTACTGTGAACATGTGCCTGTTTATAGTGTCTAAATACGCCAATGGCATATGTACCCCACTGGTTGGGAGGGTTTTGTACATTGGCATTGTCGGCAGATTCTGGGAAGCCCGTTGCCGTTGAACGAGGAGTCGGTGGCCATCGGTCAGGTTCCCACGACCTGGGGGGGTTTGGGTCTCTCATCCGCCCAGCGGCTGGCATTGGCAGGGTGGGGGGGTTCTTGGGCTCGGATGTGGGCTCGTGTGCGGCTTGGGGTGCCGGCCTTGGGGGATGCTGCCTCCCTGGTTTTCGCAGTCGCGGGGAAGGTTTGGCGGTGGGGAGGTTGGAACAAAGCCTCCATTCCTCACTATACAGGCGCTTGACACTTTGTACGGCCGGGTGATTATTGGGGCCCGGGGGGATGATCGTCCCTTCCCGTTGGTGGCCCGAGTTGGCTTACGGGCTTGGGTGGGGTCTCTTTGCGCGGCCCGGACCTGAATTGTGGGAGGACCTTTCTGCGATCTTCGTTGGACGGATCCGATTGGCTTGATTTATTTGACCGGGTTGCGCCTACTGCCTCTCGAGCTCGGTTGCTTTCCCTTTCTTGTTGATAGTGTAGCATGAAATTGCGATGGTATTTCGGCATATGCCGAACGCTTGGGACTTAGCTCATGCTGATGCTACAATCCGGAGGGTAGTCACTTAGAGCATCAAGGGGGCGGATGGAATATGGCATCTAAGTCCTTGTCGGAGGACCTAACATAAGAACTTGGGGAGAATATCCAACGGGGGTATGCCGCAAACGAGGTCAAATGCGAGTACACTGAACCAATTTTGATTGCCCATTGGGGTCCGGAACGCCATTCTTCACAAGTCGAGGCTGAGTGTAAACTCGCGTCACACGTCAGATGGTGCAAATTCATTTCCTGCATTTGGCAATTCCAATGTATAATTATAATCTACAACTAGACGAAGAGAATACCACGCGTATGGCACAATGCCAGCATTGAGACAAAGAGAATAATGACGTAGACGGTGAAATGCGTATATATTTCTGGTAACGGCATATCGTATATATATATATGTATATATATAACCGTGTACCAAAAGTGATATGCAGCTGGACAGTGGGAAACAGGCTGGTTTATCACCGCAGTCTAATAAGATGAGATAATAAAATGCATGAGGTTTTTTCGGAGTTATTGTCGGAGCTCGAAACCCGGAGACTGACCTGGAACCTCAGATCGAGGGGTGACAATGAGGGCAGAGGTGCCCCCCAGTGTGGGGGGTCAAAGTGTCTGCCCCCGTGGCACCACCTCACCCTGCGAAGAGGTGAGGTGCCAAGAGCATCTGGGAAACGGTCACACACACCTAAACCCTAGCCATACAAATTCGTATATAGGCCCGCCAAGAGGACCTTTTGCAGTCCAACTAGCCACGGCACGCCGTGAGGGCCGGCGCTGGCCCGAAGCAAGATGTAATAACGAGGCTAGGCTAGGCTAATAGATTCAAGATGCAGATGGTACACCACCATACGGTGACACATCAAGGTCTTTGCCCGGAAGAAGATTGTTGGGGAAGATGGACGGGACCCGGAGAGTGGCGATTCGCAAAAAGCCGGCCAATCGACGGTCTCCTCATCGTCGAGCTCCCGAAGGCTGAGCGAGACCGGCGGTGGGTCACCACGAGCGCCTGCGATACTTGTCCAATCGTCGGCGGGGAGGTCGCGAGGGCACCCGACGGCGGGGCGATCGCCGAGAACCGCATGGTCATCGCCGCAGCGCCTTGCGGCGCTGCATCACCCTGCGGTGGGGGCTCCAGCTCCTCCAGGGAGTGTGCCCGTGGCAGTCGGCGGCGGCCATGCGGACAAGGGCGGCCGAGCGGCGGGTGGAGAAGGAGCGAGAGCAGGCGCCCGCCCTAGCGCAAACGCAACAGTGCAGGAGTAAATGCAGACGCCGTCGGTGTCCATGATTGTGCCCTGTGGTGACCGCCCAAAGAAGGCGTCAACACTTCACACAGGGCATGCCTGCGCCCTCCCACACCAGGTAGCGGCCGCCCCCTTCCTGCCGCTTCCAGTCGCCAACCGGCGGGGCAAGCCGGCGCTTGCCAAGGGCGTTGACCGTGCCGACAGTGGACTTGCCACCACCACCGCGCCCGCCACCACCAGATGCGAGCCGGAGAGGGAGGCGTGGCGAGACGGGCAAAAGGGGATTCGTCCCGCGGAATATCGTACCGAGGCGGAGGGTGAGGGCGGAGTAGCTGAGCCGCTGACCGTTGTTGAGGTCGCGGACCACGCCACCGCAAGTGTAGAGGGGTGACGGACGGGGAGCGGGCCGCGGACGATCGGAGGACGTCGTGCAGGTCCTCGCACGCGGTTGCGGTCGTTGTAGTCAGGGTGGAGCTTGCGCGTGCTTGTCCGCTATGGTGGAGACTGGACATCCTTGAATCCATGAGCGCGTAAAAGCTTGGCCAACTCCTCGCCGTAGGAGAAGGCGTAGTTAAGCGTTTTTGACGAATTCCGCGCGTTGTGACGCGCGAACAGAAGTGGACACCCAGACGGAGTTGTCGTTGTGGAACTCCTCAGAGGTGGCCGCGCGAGATACATGAGTGGGACGTGAGCGTAGAGTGGACATACGCACAATTGCGTCCGCCGGTCGGTCCCCTTGCGGGGACTCGTAGGCGGGGTTCTGGCAGGAGAAGTGCCCCCTGGGTCCCGGGCAGCGCGTAGACGGCTGCCAAGAGAGACGCGTTCGTCCGACATCGTTGGAATGACGTAGTTCGGAGCATTTCGGTGTTTCCATCATAACTCTAGTTCTTTGGAGGCACGGCACCATTTCGGCAGCTGCTGGCCCTCGATGTCGGACAGGATATTTATTTTGGCGCCCCCGATAGCGCGGTGGTCGGTGAGTGCACTCGACCGCCTCCACAGTGCCGCCTCCGCAGTTCTAGAGTTATGATGGAAATGCTTCCAGTATAATTATATTGTTGATCAGACAATATAATTATATCGGGCAACAACCTCCCGACGAGATTTAGATCTGATGACCAGATCGGGCAACAACCACATCCGAGATCCAGATCCGTTTGGATCTCGTCGGGAGGTTGTTGCCCGATATAATTATATTGTATGATCAACAATATAATTATACTGGAAGCATTTCGGTGTTTCCATCAGGGATCAAAGAAGAGTGGAAGCCAACAAGCGACCACTTGCTACGGTTCAATAGCAGCCGCGTCACATATTGTATTAGGTTCGCACAGAACCGTGACAATCGTTGGATTTGGTTCATTTTTTAGAAAGTTATGTCTTCACTTGGGAACCCTAACTTCGCGTTCGCGGAATTCTCCAGCCAGCGGTCAACGACCATGTCTGCTGACCGCCAGCATGCGCGCATGCCCACTGCGCATTCAACGTTGGCATCTTTTCGAGTACGTCGACGGCATCCTGCACCTGGCTATGGTCTGGAGGTGTCTGGTGGTGCTTATGCACCAGACACCAACATCGAGTCTATCGCCTTCGCCAATGACGGCAACTCTGAGCACGACGAGTTGCGTCCGCAGCATCCTCCGCTCTCCCCTCCACCCTTTGTGCCCCTTGGCCACTGTGTGGTGGTGTGCGGTGGTGTTACAACACCCATCCCACCGATTCTCCCCTCTGGTTGCGCGCTCATTTGCGGCAGAGTGGGGGCACGCCGCATTTTCCACCTCCCACCCCCTGCCTCCTCTTCGTTGACGCATTCGCTCTGGTGGTGCCAGGCCGCTTTTGGCTCTGGCATCGCACCGGCGTTGGTTGGACGTTGTTGGGGTGAGTATTGCCTCCGGCTGGCGGTTGACGCCTGCGATCGAGGACGACGCCGCCTCGTCCAGCAAGATTAAACATCAAAGCACGACTCAGCATTGACCCTTCTCCACGCCCGAGGACCGGTAGGTCCCAAATGTTGGACGATTATTTGCTTTTTGGCATTTCACAAATAATGACTTCGCATGACCTCGCATGACATCGCCGGATGACAGTCGCGACAGGAGCCAATGAAATCGCTGCGATCGACACATTTGCTTTCCCAAGTTTCGGTGTAGCACAAGGCCTCAGATTGTGATAGTGCGGACTTTCCGGTACGATTATTCGTGCGAGGATTTTACTTTCATTTTTTTTTTGTTGTATATTTCTGGTTTATATTTCTTACGAATTTTTCGACATGGAATGGTATATATCGAATATCCGGATGCGGACGCGTGCTAGCCAAGGAGCGGTATCGAAAGTTTTGAGGCATATCGATTATTTTTCGATATTTCGGATTTGAGATCGATCGATAACGATAGGTATTCTTCATGATCGATCAATAACAATAGGTGTAGTCGCGGTATCAATAAATAGCAATAGGTATATTGACGGTATCGATCAATATCGATAGGTGGAGGTGCAATATCGATCAATAACGATAGGTGCACTTTTGTTATCAATCAATATGTATTATATTGCACCTATCGATATATTGATATATCGATATGTACATATCGATAGTACAGAGAGTCAGTGCGAGCTACTACTAGCTATGAAATAACGAAGAGAGTATTGGCAATTTGGCACAAGAGACAAGACTCTATATTGATATTACACACTCACTACTTGCTATGACACTACTTCTAGCTATGAAATAACGAACAGGGTATTGGCACAAGACATAAGCCACTGTATTCATACACGAAATTGTATTGATATTACACAGTGTTCATGGAGGCCATACATGCATGCTCTATGGTACCCTCAGATAGATTCTTCCGCAGGTCGGAGTGCATGCGACTGACCTTGGAGAAAGCCCTTTCAACACCAGCAGTAGATGCTGGAACTGCTAAGAACTGGCGGGCCATGCGAGCTAGTTGTGGCAAATGAACACTCTCTCTCCTCCACCACTCAAGCAGATCAACTTCACGTGGTACATCAGGCATGGCTAGGTATTGAGCAAACTCATCCGAAGCGCCTCTGCTACAATTTCAGTTGCACTCTCATCCTCACACTCAGAGTCAAAATCCGCCATAAAGGAGGCGACGGTGACCTGTTGCCCTTTCCCCCTCGGTTGGCTTTGAGCAATGACGGTTGTGGCGGGCTCCGCAACTTTTTTCCAATCGGCCTCCCACGCTTTGCGAGCAAACTTCACAGCTTGATCTTTTGTGAGACCCCCTATAACATATACATCCACACACGCATGCGACTTCAATACTCATTGTGCTTATGTGAAAACACGTTATTGACATATTTTGAAACAGGTATGAGTGGGTGACATAGTAGTTTGTAAAGCTCACCTTTCATCCACCTTTCAACGGATTTGAACTTGAAGTTCTTGTACCTGGGGTCTAGCATTGTGGCCACACAGAAGTCCTCGACTTTGCAGGGCATCAAGTCCGAGAAATACCGTTTTGATATCGCCTGGTGTAATCGTTCACGAGCCTCTTGGACATCCTCACTAGAAATGTAAACAGACTTACCCTCATATTTCAGAGGAGTACAAGCCTCCATGACGTGCGCAAGCTTTCCAACGAGAGGGATCACCAGGCTTACAGTGGAGTAGTGTGTGCCTTGCAACAAATCCGTCGTGATTTTCGCGTAGGTGAGCACGTAAACACACTCTCGCACTATGGTCCACTCGTCGATGTCTAGTTGGTGGTCCTTGTACACCGACCCATCGACGTTTGGGACGGCGGTGGAGGCTTTCGTCGGGTGCTCACAATCGTATAACTGCACTGCGGCCTACGACAATTCCCACACCACGAAAGCATTCTCAGTCTCAAGCCCTCACGCCAATTACTCCGATGGAACTTGAAGCAACTTGGTTGCACCTTTTTTCTCGAAATGCAAAAAGGTGCAACCAATAAGAAATACAAGAAGGTACAAAAGAAATAACGTGCAAACACTAGGGAACCCGCAATGCAATACAGTGTAAAAAGTGCATAAGTAAAGGTGAAGACTTTTATTTACTCACCCTGTTGTCCATGTACCACTTGGCCTGTCGGCATGCTCCACCCCAACCAGAGCGGGTGTCGTTGTCTTGGGGCGGCTTCGTTTATGCTAAGTTGTTACGCTTCTGGCACTCATTTAGAAGTTTCACGCCGATGATGGAGTGATTAAAGTGCCCAGTCATACCCCGTAATTTGGCGAAGACCTTCTTCACGCGATGTTGTTCAAGGAAAGCCTTGACGCCCAAGGCAATAGTGTGGTCAGTGCACTCAAACCCATCGAAACAATTCCAGGCATTCACGATGTTCGCCGCGTTGTCACTCACTGTACAGTGGATGGAATCGGCCACAGTGTCAACCATGGAGGGTTCCTCCTCTTCCCATTCACCAGCAGTATGCAAAACCTCCGAGAGCACGCCGATGCCCATAGTCGCACAAGCCTTCTTCGTCGCCTCTTGTAACTCTGCTCCACTGTGACGAACTGCTGAAAACGGGATCGCTGAAACTAGACGCTCCTGGTACTGGAAGTTGGAATCAATCCAATAGACCAAAATGCCGAATATGGCGATACCGCCTTGCGACCAAATATCACCACCGATGGAAGGCAATATGCCTTCCTGCGCAAGCTCTTGCAGAGCCCGCTTCACCTTAATCTTACCCTCAACAGACAGGGCGACAACTATATCCACGACAGTCTGGTACGAAGGAGGGGTGTACCCATCCTTAAAAATCTCGCTGAAAATATCTCGGAACTCCTGGTCCTTCTCGGGTAAAGAAAGGGGCCTCCCGCGACGCACCAACCATAAGACTATCTTTCGGTGAAGGCGATCCCGTTGGTCTGCCGTGAGCTGCGGGAGCATGGCGTCGATACAACCTTGCTTGGGTGCGGAGTCCTTGTCAGTCGATTGAGCGTCCCCAAGCTCTTCAAAATTGCGCTCTTTAATCTCGGCCAGTTCGCACTTGTGACAATGCGCAAGATGGTTCCGCAGGTTCGACGTGTTCCCACAATACTCTTTCGGGGATGCATCAGGTCCGCAAAGAATGCAAACGTACTCAATGATCTTCTTGCCTTCCATGCGAACCTTGAAGTGCTTCCAAAAAGGTGACCGGAGATTCTTCGGAGGCGTCTCGAACTCAGTCTCTTCGTCACCTGCAAAAGTAACATCGAAACACAAGGTGAGCTACAAAGCCAAGCCGTGGATATCCATGATCTAAACGAGTCAAGCAAGCATACCTTCGACATCTCGGCTCCGCTCCTTGCGTTTTTTTTCTCTCCCTTCGGCAACTTCCCTCGCATGCTCAGCTTTCTCACTTTCTAACTTCTGCTCAAACTCTTTTATCACATCTTCCAGACCCGGCAAGTTCTCCAAGGGCTCCCAAGTGTCGGTGCCCTTGCCTAAGCCTTTCCATTGTATCAACCACTGCTGCTTGGCATAGCGCGTACGGGTAGCTAGTATTCTCTCTACTTCATAATCGACGTCGTCACTGCCAGCGATGTCGTAGGGGTTCAGCTGGGTGCGTTTCACTGGACCTTTCCCTTGGGCTACTAAATGGACTGGAGGCTGGGTACGAGCACGTTTCGGACCACGACGACCCATTGTAGATGGTTGCACGATAGATCAGATGACGAAATGCATTGACCTTTGCTTTTTGATTTGTCTTAGTTCATAGTTGAACTGTCGGGGTGCGTGGCTGCGTGCGCAACCTCTATCACGGCGACCAATGTGAGTGAAGTAAACCGCGGTTCCAGTATCGATATATCGATATTTGCAATAATGACGAATTGTGCTCCAGCATTTTGAAATGATCGATCGATAACAATAGGTGTTTCTAAGGTATTGATCAATATCGATATGTCATCTAGAGGTATCGATCGATTTCGATATGTCCCCCAGAGGTATCAATCAATACCGAATATGTGGTCACCCGTATCAATCAATATTCAATATTTCGATATCTGTTATTTTGGTATCGATCGATATCAATATTTCGATATATCGATAGTATTGAGAATATCGAATATCGATACCGCTCCTTGGTGCTAGCGTAAAATTGAGGATCTCCGGCGACAATCTACTTCGTATGCGGCAGCGACTTCAGACCGTTGGCCGGCGGGCGGGCCGGCCGCAGCCCCGAGCCCGCGGGCGGGGCGGGCGGGGGGGTTCGAGTGCCAAGGTGCCAAGCCTGAAGCCGATTCCAGTCGGGTGGAGATGGAATTACGAGTTCGTCTGCAAGTTTTAGTTTTTAAAAGTGGAAAGTTCGAAGTTGACACGCGACGGTAATTGCTCTCGTCTGCTAAGGCTACACAGCGCGCAAGACAGTTTTGTAATGGATATGCTTCATGGAATGCCAAACACGATTGAGGTTTTTGTGTGCAGGTTGCCTTGGAAATAAGTGAATTGCATAGAACCGTGGAACGAAGGAAGTTTGTTCAGTTCGGGTACATCTCAGCAGGGTGTATTCTCGGCCACCGATTTGGAACTGTCTGCAACGGCTAGAACAACGCACTTGAGTATGCATAAAAGGAGTGTAAGTTTGCCAACACTGCGATCAAACGGCGTGGTAGCACGAAGGGCAGGTGACTCCTGACATACTTCTCCCCGGCTGCGCTCAGCAGAAACTGACCGGGCTGGAGTGCTTCGGTGCAAGGTGTTTCGTAGGAAGGGGATTTGGAACGCAGACTTGCCAGCAGTGACCTCTCTTGAGACACACCTGGCAGTGGAACACGTTTCTTCCAAGCACTGGGTCGAATGCGCACACACCTGATCAGAGGTAGCTGCATGTTTGCTATGCTCCCAGGGCTGGACTCTTCGCGAAGGTTCATATCAGAACCGATACGTTACTGCATACGACATTATCTTGTCCCGCTCAAAGTAATCTTGTATTCTGTGTCTGGATTTTGTGCAGCTGGCGCGTTTCTCACGTGTTTTATGCACATAGTCTACTTCTGTGATGGAGTCCCCGAGGCGACGTTCTCGGACGAATTGCCAAGATCAGGGCATCAGGTAGCATACGATAATGTTCCCTCGATTGCTGGCGTGTATTTCATGCACTAAATATTTCACGATCACGCTACGCGTGCTTCCCGCCGAGAGCTTATGACCTGCAGGGTTTGCTTTGCAATCAGCATCCACACAACCTCCTTAACTATTCATTCGCGTCTTCACAAACTGGAGTCATTTAATGGCTTCTTGTTGCCCTCCTAGATGTTCGCTTGCCTTCAGAAGGCTTTATTCAAGAAGGTGTAATAGCTTGTTAAGACTGCTCAGTGCCCACTATCTTGGGATCGCGCTTGAGGAGAACTTGTGTGCGAAACGGAGTCCTTTTCTTCCCGCCTTCGTTCAGGGTGCAAGAACTGCTGAAGATGTGAATAAAATTTTATCCATTATTTTTGTTTCAAAGAGCTTTGTGAATATCACGGGTTTCACTTGTGGTCGCGTTTAGGCTTCCTGATGTCACAGTCGTGAGGCTGCTTTGGAATACACTCCGAGAAGTCGGGCTCCATCGCTTTTGCTCCCTTCACCGCTTGCCCTTTCCTCGAGATACCTATGATCATACCTAATCGACCCCAAGCCAAAAGTTCTCTGTCGGGATGCGACCTTAAACGGATATTCACTGAAATCCGTCTGCCATGTCACCATCCAGATCGTAGGCGGTGCCCGCAGCCTCTCCGAGGACGGCCGCGTCTCGGAGCTGCTCCACTCTCCAGCACCTGCAGTCACAGCACAGTGGATTAATAAAGCCGTCAACGGTGCAAGTGCAAAAGCATCAACTGCTCCCAGGTGGTTTCTAAAGACCTTCCCGCCCAACTCTAACTGCATCCAGTGGCGTGAAGGATCGTTGTGATGGTTTCCTTGCCTTTTGCTCATCCACTGCCGAGCGCTGCCCCCCGAGCGGGCCGCCTCGCCTGGAGCAGGCATCGCAGTTTAGCCTAAGAACTGGATACACGGACTCCAACAAACTTGCTCGTGCGACATAAGAGCAGGACGTCTAACGTCACCTGATATCTTCAAGTTGCCTTGCACCGCTTCCTTGCACCGCTTTTGCAATGAAAGCGGTGCAAGGAAGCGGTGCCGTACATGTTTCGTTCCTACCACAGTCCGTGCTGCCTTGTCTTGACAGGGTCCCTGTCAGCTCGATGGGGATCGACACTGACGCTGTTCTTATCCAAAAAAGACTTCCTCTTAACGCGGTGACGGATTTTGCGAAATATGCTGGATCTTAGATCCCACGGATACCGGTCCAAAAGGTCAAACGGAATTTAAATGCCACATGAGCAGCAAGGTGAAAAACGCAGCATTCACCCTTTCGGTAATGGCCGCAGTAGCCCGCACCTCGAGGACGAACGGTTAGGTCGTTGGACCACAAGTGTACCTTTCACGCTGCCCAGAACTGCCGCAGCAACCTAGATCTCACGGACGAATGGTTGGTGCAATGGCAGTGACGAGGACAGCCGCTGCGGCCCCTAGCTCACTACCATCTGGCCCGGCAGGCCCATACAATGCTTAGAGAGGCCCTGCTTTGTGACCCCCTCTTGCGAGGCCAGTTTTGGATGGAGTTGGGGGTGGCAGTCGCGCACATTGCCGGACAATGCTGGATGGTTTGGCGCGATAAAGTCCTGATGGAGAAGTTTTGGGTGTTATGCGTGCAGGAGCGCCGAGAGCTCTGAGGAGGCATCCCCGGTTTACCGTCCAAAAGAGGGGGGCAGGGTGTCAGAATACTGGCGGGCCCGCGCTGCCCAGGAGGTCGCCCGTCGGGGGGCCATGCGCGTGATGAGTCAGGCATCCAGGGTCACCCCAGCATCGGAACAGCAAGATGTGCAAGAAGACGGCGGTGAGTCCATGGAGGGGGAGATCGAGGAGGAGGGGGCCTTGGACTCCGCAAATCAGACAGCTTGGGTGCCCAAGCCACCTTCCGGTCCTCCTAGCGCCCGTTGGTGTGGAGGTGGGTGCAAGTTGTGTGTTTTCCCTGTGCATCGAACGTGCCCCCGAACCTTCACCATGACGCATGCCCCGATCCCTGCCGAAGCGGGCGCTCCACCGTGCAGGGGCTCCACCGGAAATGCTGCCTTGGTCTAGCGAATCCGCCACAGCGAAGTTGGCGGCCCTCCTGAAGAAAAAGGACGTCAACTCGGCCAAGGTACCGTGACGGACAATTTGTATGTTACTTATTGTGACGGTTGTTACCTTCTTGAATTCGAATTTCAAGTGCTGAATCCAATGTGACGGCAATAACATCCAAAACTAAACTACGAAATGACTAATCCAATTTGACCATGATTATTGTCCTAAACTCGAGAAATTGATGCAACCAATTTCACCTCGATTACTCTACTAAGCTCGACTATCTTATCTGATGTGATCATGCACGGCTTCCTTCTATTTGACCTCATATGTTGTAATACGTATGCGATGCCTGTCACAGATTCGCGTGACCAAACCCTAAATGTGTACACAGCCTCGCTTGCCATTTTATGCGGCAGTACCAAATATTGCCTCACGTGTTGGTGCACCACATGGCCCCCCCATGGCTTTACCCCAGATGAACTTTCATTACTGTCGCCTGCATGATTTCAGGTGCCACGACCCTATATGCCACCACATGATGATTTCTTGTGCTATCTCAAGCTGTATATGTTATATGATCTATAAGTATATGGTCTCGCATGTCGGCATGCTATATGATCCCCTCATAGTGGTGTTGCACATAGCTTTATGCAACTGTATTGTCATAAAAGGTTGTATGTGATCAGTGCCAGACCATGAATCACGCCGCAATGCCATACGTGATCAGTGCCAGACCATGAATCACACCGCAATATTATACGTGATCAGTGCCGGACCACGATTCGCACCGTAATGTCATGTTGATCTCCCCGCTAGGGAATACTGTCGCCGCACCCGCGTGACCCTTGAACGGCCCAAGCAGGCGTCTTGACGCAGCTCGTGGCACAATGCCAAACTCGGTGACTGATGCGATGTTGATATACCTAGTTCACGGCACAGCATGCCAGATCTACCTCTGGTTTTATGGCATGGCGTCTCAGTGGCCGAGCTCAGGCATTTGTGCAAGGAATCAGCTTCCCTAGCCTCTGCTTCTTCTATGCCTCTGCGAGATCCCACGTTGCCCGTCATCCAACCCTCGAGATCCCACGTTGCCCGTCATCCAACCCTCGAGATCCCGCGTCGCCCGTCATCCAACCCTCGAGATCCCGCGTTTGCCCGTCATCCAACCCTCGAGATCCCACGTTGCCCATCTTCCAACCCTCGAGATCCCGCGTCGCCCATCTTCCAACCTTGGAGATCCCACGTTGCCCGTCATCCAGCCCTCGAGATCCCCGTTGCACGTCATCCAACCTCGAGATCCCGCGTCGCCCGTCATCCAACCCTCGAGATCCCGTTGCCCGTCATCCAACGCTCGAGATCCTCGTCGCCCGTCATCCAACCCTCGAGATCGCGTCGCCCATCTTCCAACCTTGGAGATCCCGCGTCGCCCGTCATCCAACCCTCGAGATCCCACGTTCCCCATCATCCAACGCTCGAAGGAGAATCCGCCCTTCTTTGCATCGCGGATAAGATGCCCGGATCCACAACGTGATTCCGTGATTGTAGCGACGCATGGATGTGGCTCAACTGTTCGTGCACCGCAGAGAAACCGTATGTGCTCGCTCCGGGGCGACCTCGCACGCGAGGCTCGGCACAGCGGGCGGGAGGGGGGCTCGGTGCACAGCGACCTCGGATGCAGGCTGTGGGGTGGGGGGGGCACGATGGGGATTTCAAAAAAAGATATTGGGTGCGCGATGTGTCGCAAACCCGGATGTGAGGGCTTCTTCGGAACGGGGGTATTCGTTGGACCTCGAAATGCGATCCTGCCTAGGGGTTACCCTTTCAGGGGCTGTGGAGGTGGTTTTGGTTCACCCTGGATCGGAGGCATCACTGGCGGAGCGGTGGGCGGGTGGTGCACAGATTGGGGTGGAAAAGGCGCCCTCTGCGCTGAAGCGGTGCCTCGGGAACATCGCAGCATGCGGCGCGGAGGCGCTCACCACTGCCACGTCCCTTCCTGGTGTGAAGAACTTCAGAGGACAGGTGCTTGCGCGGTCCACGCCCGTCTTCACGTCTTCCCGAGAGCATATCCCCTTTTCTCACGATAGCTCGTGCTCATCGAGCTCGTGCTCATCGAGCTCGAGCTCATCGAGCTCGTGCTCGATAAGTGTGCTGCCCGTGAGGGCGGAGGGGGTGGCGGGGTGGACAGAAAGCGATGAGGGTCGGGAAGCTGACCGGGGTGCGCTCGTGTGCGCTGGTGGGAAACTCCGGGCACATGCTACAGAAGCCGTACGGCGCTTACATCGACAACCACGACCTCGTGGTGAGAGCGCCCTCCACCTGCCGCCCCCGCCGCGCCTTCATGCTGGATGCGTGCTCTCTGACTGACAGCTGGCAGCAGGCCCTGGGATGTCAAGATTGAGATGAATGAATGCGGCTCGTTTCAGTGCCCACCTCTCTCCCTAGCGGAGAGGTCTGTTGAGGGAAGCGTCTGGCGCCCCGGGCCCCTGTGACATGGCGAGCTTTGTGGCGGAAGTAGCTGCGGATGCGCGAGGCTGTCTGTCATGGGAGCCACGTGGCCAGCAGGCTCATGTCGCTCAACATCTCAGCCGAAGACGTTCACGGTTTCTTTAGAATAGGCAGGAAAGCGGCAGAGGATGAACGGCCATGCTACACCCTATACGGCTCAGCCCAAATCTAGACCCCGCGCGGCTCAGCCCAAATCTAGACCCCACACGGCTCAGCCCAAATCTAGACCCCGCGCGGCTCAGCCCAAATCTAGACCCCGCACGGCTCAGCCCAAATCTTGACCCTTACTGGCTCAGCCCAAATCTAAGACACGGCTCAGCCCAAATCTAGACCCCACACGGCTCAGCCCAAATCTGAGACCCCGCACGGCTCAGCCCAAATCTAGACCCCACACGGCTCAGCCCAAATCTAGACCCCGCACGGCTCAGCCCAAATCTAGACCCCACACGACTCAGCCCAAATCTAGACCCCGCGGCTCAGCCCAAATCTAGACCCCACGGCTCAGCCCAAATCTAGACCCCACACGGCTCAGCCCAAATCTACACCCTGCACGCTCAGCCCAAATCTACACCCCACACGGCTCAGTCCATTTCTCCCTCTCCAGGCCCTCATGATGGCGCACACACCCAAGCGGCTGGTGAGCAGCTGGTGGACAGCTGCCTGCCCGCCGCGCAATGCCTGACTGGAGGGAGGCGCGGGGCTGCCTGCCCGCCGCGCGACGTGCCTCCAGGTGCGGTTCAACACGCTCAGCACGGGGAAGTACGCTCAGAAAGTGGGCGAGAAGACCACCGTGCGGCTGCTGAATCACGCGCGCTCGCTGCGCGTGTGCAAGGTGCGCCCGAGCTCCTTCCATTATCCGCCCTCCACTTTGCCTCTGCAGATGCTCCTCCCCCTCCTTCCCCTCCTTCCCCTCCCAGTTGCGGTGCAAACCCCTTCTCCGCTCCGACCGTCCCTGTGTTTCCCCACACATCCCGCCATCCTACGGAATCGTCCGTGTGCGTATACCCCTGCGCCGCGGCCCTCGTGCACCTCGGAGTTCCTGCTGGGCTGCAGTCCTTCCCCTGCGGCAAGCACACGGGCAGTGAGGGGCGGGCTGGGAGGGAGGAGGCTCGCAGCAACCGACAAGCTCGCTTCCCGAGGGGACCAACCCGGCCAGGCTGAAGGAGCTGAAAACCATCGTGCTCTGGCACCCGAGGGTGAGGCTTGCACGACCCTAGGTTGTGTGTGCCTGAGGTGGACGGCCAGCACCTCAAGATTGTGCGAATCGGCCAATGGCGTGCTTCTCGTTTCCACGTGCCCCTGCTGCCTGTTTGATTGCTAAGAGTGCAATCACGAGCATTGCTGCGCTTGTAGGGGGAGGGGGTCACGAGTGCCGGGCTTGAGGGGGAGGGGGTGGAGTGCCGGGCTTGAGTGGGGAGGGTGGTGGTCGAGTGCCGCTTGACTGGGAGGGGGTCACGAGTGCCGCGCTTGAGTGGGGAGGCGGGGTTGCCACGAATGCGCTGCAGGACCAAGCAAGAACGCGGGCCTGCCTGGCGAGGCACTTCCGCAATGAGCTTGATGTGATGGCCGTATCACGGTGAGACCCGCTGAGGGGGGATCCTTTGTAGGGAGCACTGTGCTGCTTTTGCAGGACGGAGACAGAGATTGAGACTCTTCGGAGAAAACGATTGCAGGTCTCGAGGGGGTGCGCCTGAGAAGGCAATCTCGGCGGGGGAGGAAGGAAGAGTTTGGGTTGACGTGAAGGTCAGAGCTCGATGCTAAGATAAGAGCCTTGAGCGAGGGAGAAGAGTCGAGAGATGATGCGGACGGGGGGGATACGTCGGCATCGAGACATGAATTCTGCGGGGATTGATGGGAGGAAGAGTTATTGTGCGGGGGGCGGCGCCAGAACCTTGTCCCTGCAGCTGCGGGCAATGTACAGAGGCATGCGCACGGACGTGTTGAAGCTTGGGGAAAAGGCGCGTCCCGAGGATTCCACACGCCGCGTCCAAGGCCCCCCCGCGAACCAAGGAAGCCGCAGCGGCGGCGCCCTTGCAGGGCTCTCACATTCCCGCCGCTCGTGTTGCCGCTTGCCGTCGCTGAAGGATTGCCGCCTGGTCCCAGCGCCCTGGGTGGGGAGATGACTTAGGCTGTGATAGGGGGGATGTTTTGCGCCCAGGGTTTAAAGCCGAGCATGCCCCTCGAGTTGACCAGCGGCGCGCATGCCATTGCGATGATGTCGCGGGTGTGCCGACACATTAGCGTGTACGGCATGTCCACTTATAAGTCGCTCACGTCGGGAGGCTACCAGGTTCTTTGATCCTTCTATGCCCTCCCCCGAGTCATCTCAGCACATTTCCCTCCCAGTCATCTCAGCACATTTCCCTGAGTCATCTCAGCACATTTCCCCCAGTCATCTCAGCACATTCCCCCCGAGTCATCTCAGCACATTTCCCCAGTCATCTCAGCACATTCCCCCCGAGAGTCATCTCAGCACATTTCCGAGTCATCTCAGAGTCATCAGCACATTTCCCCCCGAGTCATCTCAGAGTCATCTCAGCACATTTCCCCATCTCAGCACATTCCCCCGAGTCATCTCAGCATTTCCCCCCAGTCATCTCAGCACATTCCCCCAGTCATCTCAGCACATTTCCCCCCGAGTCATCTCCAGCACATTTCCCCCGTCATCTCAGCACATTTCCCCCCGAGTCATCTCAGCACATTTCCCCCAGTCATCTCAGCACATTTCCCCAGTCATCTCAGCACATTTCCTCAGAGTCATCGCAGCACATTTCCCTCGCCCCTTCTGTCCACCGCCTGCCACCAGCGTCCAATTCGTGCTGTTACTCATACATGGGCCTCAACTCCGTCTTCTGTCTCAACTGTTGGGGCTCGATGCGGATGAAAATGAAACATCCAGGATGGTGGGTTGCCTGAATGCGCGGGGCATTCATTACTTCATGATTGCTCGCGTGAATCGATTTGAGTGTGAAGGATACGCACGCATGGGTAGCTATGAACACACGTGCGGCGCGTTTGTGGTTGATGAACCCAGTACGGTGGCCGTGCAAATCTGCGCTACTCGGGAGCCAAGTTCCATGACTGGAAGCTCGAATCCGCAAGTTGGAGGCTCATGCATGCTGCGGGTGTGGCGACGATCTGTTCCTTGTAAGGAATCGCATATGGAATATTCTCACAAGGATTATTGGGTATGTCTCTCATCACTTCAAGCCATATCCAGCAAGATGTTTCCGAGGTCCAAATAAAGAAACAGGATAGTGTCTTTGAGCTGCGCTGTTGATTGCATGAAGTATTGTTCTTTGAAGTAGGTTGCGCAAGTAACATTGCAACCTGTGCATGCTGGGCTAGTCATTGGCCACGCTTTCCCCATGCTATCAGCATTGCTATTTTCCGAGTCCAGTCTCTTTCTTGTAGAGAAAATGGAGTTGTCTGGGCAAGGAAGCCATTTAAAGTAGCTTGGAAGTATGTGGAATTGACAAATTGTGATGTATAGAAGGCTCTTTATTAAAGGCGGTGGGCGATGCGTGTACCCGTGAAAGCCGATTGTGAAGAAGTGAGGACGATGCATTGCTTCTAGCCTGTAGAGACAACTGTGGGTGGTGATGGTACTGGCATCGTAGTGTGCGAGGCATCTCCACGCTCTTTGCATGCGGCACGAAGTGCACTGCTAATAAGTCCAGTTAGATCTTTGTGGCAAAGTAGGTCTGGGGCATCCGTGGTCCTTTCAGATTACAGAAAGGGAAAACGGGGCAGTCAAGGCGACAATGGGGCAAGAAGAAAATAGGCACGAGGCAAGGGCCTGTGTTCCTTAGCAACATGAGAGGATATCGTGTCTATGAGGCTGAGGGGCTCGGAAAGATTATCGGTACGAGATGATCGGAACCGATCATTCGGGAGGCAGACACCCTGGAGGTGCTCTGGTCTTGTGGTCCTGGTATGCTATGCCAATGAAAAAGTCGCCGCGCGAAAGCTCATCCGAAGGCAGGTTCGTCAAGACCGTAAAGGAAGTGAGTGTAGATGGAGTGGTCGGTCGGCGGTGAATATCGATTTCTTGAGAAAATGAACAAGAGGTTTTATTGGAGGGGTTATATCAATTTCCTGATGTATGGTGTGGGATGATGAGCGTCATTTCAGCATCGCATCGAAGTCGCAGCGTTCGACGAACAGATGCCAAATAGTCGGTTGGGAAAGTCGCATGGCGTAATTCCGTGATATGCACGTCGTTTGTGCATGCGCTCCTAGTAGCCGACACACCGGAGGTGCGCTTGCAATAGTGGCATTCATCATGCTCGCTGCTCCCGTTTCGCGCCGGGGTCCGGAACCCGCTCACACTCGCTTCTTTACGGAACACGACGTGGTCGGAGAATGGCGTTGCATAATTTGTCTTAATTAGGCAACAAAAACCGAGTATGTCGTTTTATGATAATGTTCAGTTGTACTGCGTGATGACCGGTTGCTTTACTAACGCTGATGATGTGCCTACCGGAGCTCCTGTTAGCTACCGATAAGCTTTGCAGTCCGAACCCGCACAGACCTTCCTCGGTGGGCTTTGCAAAAACTAAAAATACATGTCCCGTCGGGTACTTTCGTTAGTAGTGCGAGGTTCGGGATTTTTTCGGTAGAGTACCCGACCGTCCCGACATTGTAACTTATGTTGACTACATATGTAACAAGTAAGCTGACTGTCACTTGCCAAAATGCAATGTCTCAGAAAGTTGGTATATACCACAAGAAGTTCTGAGGCTACTGGTACGAAAGTGTGCGGTCAGGCGAAGCCGTAGTACCAAAAGTAGACCGCACCATATAATAATTAGCTAGTCGCAACACGAAGATCGTGGCAAGAAATGGTGCGAAGCCACTTGTCTCGCGTATAAAATGAGTTCCGATTTTCTTCCGTCCACGTTATGTAATGTACCGTACCCCACGGCAACCCACACTGAAAACATGTAGACGAACAACGAGCTGCACCGTAGCATTATCGTGGAGAAACCCAAATACTGAATACGGCTTGATGAATATGAATGGATCGCAAATCCATGCATTACTGAAATTTGTTGTACGTTTTGCTTAAAATCGATTAAGGATAATTTTTTCTCTTAACAAACGGGCAGTAGAATGAATGGAACCAAAATGTTTTGAGCACTGAAAATTAAGGATTTTTACGTGCTAATATCTCTCAATTGCGACGAAAAATGATTGAAAATCGTTTTGAGCAAAATCCAGGATTACAAGATTCCTGAGGACCCTGACATAAATATTTCTCATTTTGCTCGTGCATCGTGACACTAGTATTTCTCAATTTGCGATTCGGTCGTATTCAGTCATATTCAGTCGCATTCGGTCGTATTCGGTGCTGCGGTTTGATGGGTTTCCGTAGCCGGCAGTGTAGCTTGTGTACGGTCCCACGTTACCATAGTGTGAAGTGTCTGAAAAATTGCTACGCTTTTTGTAATCCAGCGATTTTCTTTTAAAGTGGAAGAAACTAGAAAGATATAAAGAAGAAACGTGTCACCGTTCCATTGGGAAGAAGTGCGGGACCTCCCATCCATAACTAAGACGTATTGCCCACTGCAAGCCCAAGCGTCAAGAGACAAAAGCATTATAACTCAGCTAGGGAGCTTCCACACCAAACTAGACCCGGAAGGACGGGCCCTACTTGATAATCCAGTGACATATGGCACTGTCACAAACCAGGCGGACATGTCTAAGCACACGAAACGCCTGCATACCATTCTAGGGGGCGGCGTGCTTCTCAAGCCGTCCCAGAAGACTTTCACCCCGGGGAGTTTTGAAATACCCATCAGCAAGGAGATGTCAGCAATCAGGTCCACCATCGGTCGAGTGAAGGCTGTGAGACGGGCAGTTCTGGCATTGCATAGATCGATCCCCCATGCCCGGGTGGAGATCTAAGGAGGAGGTCACTCGCCTCTGCAGCCAGAGCCGCAGTGCAGAGATACACGGACAAATGCCGGTTACAATAAGACCTTCGTGGGAAGGAAGTTCAGCTTGGACGAACCGGAGGTGGTCGAATGGTTGGGAAAGGCAGACACAGTGCCGATTTTTTGTGGACGGCAAATAGGCAGCAAGAGGCGCAGTTCCAACAGTGGAGGACGGACAGATTCACGGGAACATGCAAGCAGGAAGCGTCCAAATACAGCCACCAACTAAGCGGGTAATGTGTTATCCGAAGGATAGGTCAGAGTAGACAACCATGGCCGTCATGATGGAATGCGGGGAGATTGTTATGGACAAAGACGGCATTTTCACAGCATACCATGACTCGTGGGAACAACTGGGTAGAAGATCTCCGGAGAGTAGCAACCGAGCGCGCACCAGGGGACTAGAGGAATTCGTCCGGGGTGTCCCAGCATACGACAAAATCAGAAGGCACGTGGAGGTTAGCTCCGGTGAGATCACAAGGCGGGTGACCGAGGAAGAGCTGGCGAGCATTGTAAATTTTACCCCGAATAAGGCGTGCAAGGTTCCGCCTTGACCAAGTGGAGATTGCCACTATTAAAATTATTTTCAACATTGCTGAGAAGGGAACACCATGCAGGCCTGGCGATATGGATGAGGAACTGGGGGACACGTGTAGGGCAAATCGCACCAATCTCCGGACCCTGATTCTGGCTCTGATTAACGCCGTCACGACGCGAATATTTCCGGACCAGCGTATGCGAGGGGTGATTGTTCCACTCGCACTTAAGAAAGGAGATAGTAGGGACCTTGGAAACTACAGAGGTATCATACGGCGTATTAAGATCATATTTAAAAACGCGACGGATATCGGTCAAAATTATAAATACTAATAGCGTAAATATTGGGATTGCTTATATGTAGCCGCTTCAGAACGTGCAGGTGCAGAAAAAACATACCAAATTTTGTCGAAAGAGCACTCTGCAGGTTTGAGGTGGTCGCTCGAGGGCTTAGGTCCTCACAATCGTACTTTGGGGATTTGCGTGAATCCAATTTCTCGCAAAGATGCTACTTCTTTACATTATCTTTAGATATGCACGAATGCAGCTGTTCCCATCGGTTTCTCGCAAAACCCCAAGTAACATTTGTTCAACAGCCCTGATGGACGTACTTCCTGCGTTGGTTTGCGTATTTAGTAACTTACACGCGCCATCATCCCGGATGTGCCGCGGGGCTCGAAGCGTGTGAACCAAATGACCAAATGAAACACAGATGCACACATACACCGTTAAATATATGTTTCAGTCGTTGTTATTACTATTTCTTAGCGTTCCCTTCGGCAGCATACCGAAGGGAATGTCGTTTTGCGGATGTCGGTTCCCGCTTCCGCCACACGAAGCGGGGACTCCGGGATCTGTTTTCAGTCACCGAATCTGTGCGGGGATGCTTCCTAGCGTTCATGGTACCTTATATTGAACATTGTTCGCTTCTAATATATCGCGAAAACTTGTCAATCTCTTCATTAATCTACCCTGCGCACTAGGTTTTCACAGCGTGTAAAGCGCTTAAGAAGCGCGAACGGAAGCGGACAGATTCCAGAAAGATACCGGTGTAAATTCGATAACGGCTTAGACGTCCTTCCGATTTAATCGAACGGCTGTTCGGAATTTGCAAGCAATGAAAAATACAATTCGCATCTGAGAAATCAAACAGGAATCCATCGCGCTTTTCATTACACTCTTGATACGCCGTATATACATCACTTTGCTCCCTATCATCTATATACGCTCATCACTAACATTCTCAACATTCAACAACCGGATGGCGTCCATGATATCCGAAGCCAACGGCATCGCGCACGCGCAAGCCTCAGGCAGAGTAAACCTCAACTGCCTCGCCCAAGTAAACGTTTTCAATTATAACGTGGTGCAACATGCCCAACGAACGGGTAAGTCAGTATGTGTCTTGTCGACTGAGGCAAGGAAAGCTTTTGACACAGTTGGGCATTTATCAACTCGCTGCGATACATGGGCTTCGGCGATAACCGGCAATGGACTTAATCCATAACCTACAAACCGGTTTCGAATTCACAGTGAGATCCCCAGCAGTGGGCTACGTACACGGAACTCTTTCCGATCGAGCAGGGGCGTAAACAATGGTGCGCGTTCCCCGAGGTTTAATATAATAAGACATTTTCTTCAAACATATCGAACACTTCGGCAAGGGTTACAAACGCATGGGAGATGACCTACGTGAGAATCCCGAAGGCACAAGAGAACACGAGCGGAAGGGGCAACAACCCGATGTTGGAATTACTCGCCAAAAAAATAGTTTTGCAAATGCGACACGTTTGTGGTATATGACATCTCGGCAAGTGTACGCGATTCCACATATGTGTATCAACTCATAAAATGTCATTTTGAGTCATCGCATGATGCATGCATATATGCTATATGCGCCGATATGTCGTTGATATACATACAAGGAAAAAACACGATTTCATCAGGAATCAAAAATTCGGAAAGCGAGTCTGCACAATCGCTTACTCGAGTACTAGGTCACCCCACTATCATAAAACAATCGCCTACAGTGTTGTGTTGAAATGAATAACTATGCTGGGGTCAAAAGCATAAATATATATATCGATATTGTGGCGAAATGTGGTGAGAAAACAACACCAAAAACAGAAGAAGAAGAAAACAAAAAAATGTATTTTTTCAATATTTCCCATACTTAAGGCCAGTTTGGGTATTTTTTCGGGAGAAAATGCGTATTCGAAGAGTATATATGTGTTTCAATATGGCCTACGTGAGTTGCACACCAATCGAATACGACACCAACCATCATTATAAACAAATACATACACGTGTCGATGATTTACACGTGTTCCACGATTTTACGCACTTAAGGACTAGTTGTATCCAAAACGCGATCAAATAGAAATGACAACTCGCAGGATTTTTCGTATGTTATAGATGCACATAACTGAGATTATAGCTTCGATATATGTGCAGAACAGGTTATCGAGCCTTGGGGATGCATATGCACGCAGCCTTGTAACGTTTGGATGGTCGATTCCGACAACTTTTGTCGTCGCAAGTGATCGATGTGTTGCTTGTCAGGATATCATAACGCACAGGAGCGTCGGAGGAGGGGTTAACATCCTGGGTTGCGCGTTCGCCGACGATAACCTCATCATCAGTGACGACCCGGAGGAACGTTCGTAGACATGGTGAACTCGTTTTCAACATTCCTGCAAATGGTGGGCCTCCACCTTAGCCCGTCGAAGCGGTCACTACACGTCATACTTGCCCCATGAAGGGACCCCCCTGGAAGTACGGATCAGAGGCCATACGGGAGCCGTATGGCGTATGCTTAGTCTCACATCGGCCAAACTCAGTCCCCCTGGAATACTTGGGATACCTCATTACGGTAGGAGAGGGCGATCCAAGCCTTGCGGAAACATGAAAGCACCACACCATGACAGTGCACAAGAAGATAAACAAAGCCATGTGTTAGATATATAATCTGCTGTACATATCTAGCTAGTTGAGATAAACCCTGAGTTGAGGGTTACGGAATCAGAACGATAAAGTGTACTTGATAAAACCAGAGAACAGAAATACCTAACGGGTGTTTCACGTCTACTGGTGACGGTCACTCAGCCTACTATAGGAAGTGACAGGTGACAGATTTGTGTGTCAGTGTGTCACATCCAGCACACCACCTAGGGTGGTGACCGGAGCTAGTTGTTGAACTAATAACAAACTCCCTACTCAACTTCAGCAGGAAACTGTAGCACAATCGGGTGCCTGTACTCTTGGTCAGGGCGGTCCCAACTCAAGCAAAGTCTTGCAGATACGATTGCTAGTGCTAAAACCCTAAACACAGCTCAAATTTTAAGAGCTCCTCTGCACATCTAGAAAGCCAATCACAAGCTAATCTCCAGGCAGGCACGGTGGAAGCAATCCTCAGACACTGGAGGTGCCAGAAACTGGTCGGCCAGCTCGGAGCAGTGCGAGGGTGCAGTAGTTGCCGGCCTCCGGGGCCGGTGGTAAATCATGTGCGGAAGATATTAATGAATCCCTGATGTCAGTTGCCGAGCCCTCAGAGCTCGGTGCCTCGTCCTCGGACGAGTACGGTGGTGGTGAGTAAGGCGGTGAAGGTCCAGTCAGGGTCAGGATCCCAGGCTCCTGGCGGCAGCGGGATGATGCCGTAGAAGGCCCCGTAAGTGAACCCCTGACGCAGCTGCCGATGCCGCGTCTGTCTCCGCGGCGGTATAGCATCCGGCACCGCACCACCCACCGCGTCGCCCAGCATGCCATGGAAAGGTGCAGGCGGTGCAGTTGCCGTAGTTGGGACTGCCGAGGCAGTCCATGCAGCACCACCAACCGGTGGAGCCGCGCGTGCGTGTGCATTAGCACCACCGACACCGGACGCGGTGTGTGGTGCGGCGGCAGCACAAATGACAAAACAGAGCACACACCAAGGATGAGGTGAGAAAAGATCGGCCCAAGCCGGGAATGCTCCTCCCACAGCCATACCGTGGCGACGGCTGCTCAATCGGAGCGCCCTCGTCGTCGTCGTCACTCGTTGCGGACGTCTCGGACTCGTAGTTAACCACGCTCTCCGGCTCCTCCACCGCGGAGAGCATGTTCATGTGCACGGTCGGTCCGTCGGATGCCTCCACCGCAATCCCCGTGCTCTCGATGAAGTCGCACGGCGAACGTGCGGGTGACGGATGGGCAAAAGGGGTTGGGCGGCGACCGGTCCATTCCTCGTCGGGCTCAACCGACGCGGCGAGAGAGAGTGCTTGGCCGGCCCCGACACCACCGGCACGTTGGCGGTGAAGGTGTTGACGTTGAAAGTAGATGCTCCAGCGCTGCGTGCCAAGTCCGTGAACTCAGTGGCGGCGTACACCAATGCCTCACCGTCCTCCTCGCAGAAAGAGCCAGGGTAGATACGTCTTCCGCGGAGGTGACTCGGCCCGCATTGGGAATTTACTTCGGCCACATTTCGGCCCGTCTCGGCCCGAACCCAAAATTGCCCGCCGCAGGCGCAAAATTTTAATTTTAAGTATGATAATTTGTCAAAAATCGATAAAATTTTGGAAATTTATCGATTTTCCCCTCAATGCGACTCGGCCCATCCGCAACTGTTCATTCGGCCCGCCTTCGGCCCGGGCCTCCGTGACACGGCCCCGGGCCGGCCAATCCCAGGAAGATATTTTCCCTGGAAAGAGCACGCGGAGAGGTCGGCGAAGATGTCCGGCTTGCCGCCCGCGAGCATGCAAAGGGCGTCGAACTCCTCAGCGTCGTCGTGGTCGATGGCGTGTGGAACTTCGCCGCCAACACCGAATTATCGGCCTCCTCAGCGAAAGCATAGGCCGAAAGCCCGGTCCTGCCCCCCGTTCGGGCAGTCGCGGTGCCAATGCCGCGCCTTGCCCATCGCGCACACCTGGTTTTGGCAGTAAGGCACGGTCGCACCGGAGTCACGGTGAAAGGCGACCTTCCTGGAGACGGATTGAGACCAATTACCACCCTTGGTGAGTGGCTCGGCCGCGAAGCGGGTCTTCATGCGTCGGTCCGGCTTGTCCGCACGGGGAGTGAACCCGCGCGGGGACGGCTCGGAGCGGTCGGAGGCGATAAACGCGGCTAATTGCCGCTTCAAGTCCAAGACCATTGTCCGTAAGTCGGCGAGCTCAACGGGTCCGTCGGAGATACCGTCGTCCTTCTTCATGAAATGTGTGCCATGCGAGTACCTGTGGGCGGACGCCGTGGCGGTACCCGCCTTCACGTGCTCCGTGTAGCACTCACGCGCCCATTGTTGGATGGTGAGAAGGTCGTGAGCGGCTCGTTGATCGTGAGGAAGTAGTCGTGACACCCCCGGCTGGTAGAAGGCGGTGTCCAGAGCCTTGATGAAGAGGGCCTTGACATCTTCGTCCATGGCTACTGCCCGACGCTCCAGTCCTGCCACAAGGACCGAAGCAAAATGGGGCTATAGGATCCGTTTTTTCGAAAAATGTATCATATGGGTGCTTACTGCTTAGGGATCATTATTGGATGTCGCCACAATTATTTTGACCCTTGGTTGGGTATTTTTTTCGATGTAGTTATGTGGTTAGTATGTGTGAAGAGATGGGGGTATTTTCTCTGAATTTTAATTAATTTGGCCGGTCCTATCACAAGGACTGGGGTGTGCTAGCGTTGCTAGCACTTGGTTTGTGCCACCCCCATGCTTCTAGAGGTGGTAGTCGACAACATTGTGACCTATTCTTGCTCTCTAAAACGTGCGACCTCGGGTGACTTTCAAGTCGTACATGTATTCACTCCACATAATGATACCCCTCTCGCACAAACTTCGGATTTCGTGAAAAATGACATGTCGAAGTATTCTCGATACTCAAATACGCGTATCAATTCTGTGCACGGGTAACTATGAAATATGGGCA
This sequence comes from Cymbomonas tetramitiformis, assembly GCA_001247695.2. Taxonomy (NCBI): domain Eukaryota; kingdom Viridiplantae; phylum Chlorophyta; class Pyramimonadophyceae; order Pyramimonadales; family Pyramimonadaceae; genus Cymbomonas; species Cymbomonas tetramitiformis. Next base: position 51,494 of record LGRX02007971.1, on the reverse strand, counting down.
TGTTAAGCTTTCAAAAAATGAATTAATATGTATGCATTGACATTCCAAAGTGTCAACAGTGGCGACCATATGAATAGGTGTCAATTTCGTGTGTATGCTCACTATGAGGAGGTAACCCAACAGGATAAAATGGTATGCCAAATATTAGGGTTTCGAACCCAAACCCAAAACATCATATCATATGGCCGTATTCACAATTGGATAAAATTGTTCAAAGGATATGGGGTGGTTTTGAATGTGTTGCAAGTTTCGAAATTCGAATTTTGGTGGTTTCATCGTCAAAAACCGTTTGGATATATACACATAATCAAGATATAAGGCAACTGGCGATTAAGGATACTTAGTTTGGGACCTAATGAGACTACCATTCGAAGGCTAGGCGCCAAAAACACCAAGAGGATGGTTAAAAAAAATATAGCGACATCGGTCCTTGAGATAGGATTGAAATCGATTTCAGTCCTATCTCAAGGATTGTCGGCAGTAGCCATCCATCAGTGTCGCCCTCGCCCTCGCAGCCTTCAGCGCGGCGTTGAAATCCCCGATCGCGTCGTGGGGGTCCACGCCCGCAGAAATGCGAATACTCAACATGTCCGCTTGCCCCTGAAAGGGGTCACCCGTCGGGATCATGCGTCGGGCGAACTCGACCAGAACACGCTTACCATCGGCCGGGACGCTGGTGTGCGAAGAGTTTATCCAGTCTGCTGCGGGTGACATGGGGTCAATCATCAGCTCGAGCGTGGAGTACGTATCAAGGCGTTGGCCTCCACGCGGACGGCTAGGGTTGCGTTGTCCAGCACGAAAAGGGGTGCAAACCCGATGTCCTCGGTCACAAAATAATGCTGTCTGCAGCGCAGAAACCATCTTAGCGAAGAGCGCTGACGCGTGGGACTCGGTCCCGGAAAATCTCCCGCTCTTGTGCTCAAATGATTTCTGACGAACGGACTCGGAGACCTTCATGTCCTAAGTGCTCCCTCTGAAGGGTACGCACCGAAGCTAGGAACGTAGCCCCTGCTGAATTGGCAGCCGGTTGTGCTGCCGGCGGTGTTGCTGGAGTGTTGGCGTGCCTCGCAGCTACTGAATCGAAAATTGTGGACAACGTACGTCGGCGATTCGCCATGCTAGCGGTGACTCGAGTGGAAGCAACCATGATGAAAAGGACTGGAGGGGCGGAGTGAGGTAATAAAACGTGAGGGATGTGGTAGTCGCGGGCGGCCAAGAAACGTGCGGGTCGTCGATACAGCAGCCGCGTGAGAGATCAGATAATTCCGGAAAGTCGTGTGGAGGAGGCGGCCAATACGCAACGGTGTGGGATCCAACCAGAAAACGTAAACCCGTACCAACGTTAAATTCCGCAAGAAATTTGTCTCTATAGCGCTCCGGCGTGCCGTAAATCAACCCATCAAGCTTAGGCCATACCCGTGACTGCCGGTACCCTCACGCGCGGAGCGCCTCACTCCATCCCAAGCGTCCGAGTTTAGCCAATCATGTTGGCAGTGTCGCAGTGGCTAAATAAAACGTAAGTGGGGCCAGACCTGTTAGATATATAAGTCTGCTGTATATATCTAGCTAGTTGAGATAAACCCTGAGTTGAGGGTTACGGAATCAGAACGATAAAGTGTACTTGATAAAACCAGAGATAACATAAATACCTAACGGGTGTTTCACGTCTACTGGTGACGGTCACTCAGCCTACTATAGTAAGTGACAGGTGACAGATTTGTGTGTCAATGTGTCACGCATCCAGCACCATGGAACGGTTCTCCATGGGGAGCTTTAGGCAGACGGAATCGGTACGCATTCTTAATTCGGACGTCCTTAGCATTCTCCAATATTGCTTTGCTGCTAATTGGATGACCAAGAGAAAAACACCAAGATCGGGAGGCGGCGATGCAAATGATACCACCCTAGCAGGGATCGTAGCTCATGCGATTTGGCAATTGGTGAGCAAGAAACTGAGTTGCATGCTGAACACTCCGAGGGCAGTAGTTTTTAATAAATCCACAGGATTTGGATTCCGGGTAGACAATGTTGAGGCAATCTACTACACTGCCAAACTCGACAACCTAACTTGCTGCGCAGGCATTGCAGTCACCGAGCAAACATTGCTCCCTCACCACAGTAGACACACTAGGGGGCATGCGAGCACCATCCGGATGGAACGTCCTACGAGGGGGCGTACATGCCAACAAGAGATGAATCGCATCCCAGCAGTAGAGAAGTACAGGTTTGCCCAGAGTACATTAGGGAGGGTGGCAGGGGAAGGCATCCGTAGGAGCTCGCATCACATTAACGCAAACCGGCATTGGTACAAGGGGGAAGATTGCACCCTGCTCAATTTTATAGGGTTGCAAGCTAAGGGGATCAAGCCCGTATTGCAGACCTTCCTAGGGGTTCATGGCCGCCCACCTCACGTTGGGGGAACTGTATGGGAAAGCTGGCCGCCGGGAGTTTTTGCCACGATACTAAACTCCCGGCACATGGGGGGTCTGGCATACACATTGTTCCTTGACATGACACACCTAGGCTTGATTTCTTCGGGGGTGAGCATGGAGGCCCGGAGCGAGCGGGAGTTATCACAGCTACTGTACTTTGGAGCAAGACGCAGAGATACCGCGGAAATATGTGCGGACATCCTGCAAACTTCTCGGACACTGGCATTATGACAAGTCGCATGGACCTGTTATCTTTGGATGAGAGGCATATCCCTACGTTTCCACAGATGTTCAATACAATGTTGGACATATATGAGATACATATTGGACATATATTGAAAATGTGATAAATATAATGAAATTGTTCAATACATCCGCAACATGTTGACAACACGTATCGAACCGCGATCAACCTGAACACGGTGAAAGTGAGCATGCTAGCATGGGCACTCAAATGGTGTCAGACTCACCCACTAGCACTTGGTATCATCTAAGGAAGGGTCTAGCCTTATGTTGACAAGTTTTCACGGCATTTGGAGTGGTCGCAAAGCATGGGACATACATGAGCTCATCCACGCCAGGGGAAAAATCGATAGCACGGGCAACGGTATATGGGGTGGTGTCAACACTGCAGATCAGGATCGCATTATATACACCGACCCGCAAAACACTATATACGACATCCATAAGGTGTAGGCGAAAGATTGGGTGGACCCTAGACAGTGGAGGACCATGAATGGGCACTCCCTTTCCAAAACTACAAATTGGCCGTTAAGACAAGTTAGGGTAGGAGTTAGGGTGACAAACCTAACTGCTAATTCAACTGTGCTATTCAGATACACAAATTGAAACCCTCTAGCCGGCACAAGAGCAGAAACATACAGGCACCCAGGTCCTGCTAAACTACTGAAAAGCACTGTGACAGCAAACCAGATTGAAGATTGTAGATGTCAAAGTAAAGCATAAACCAAATTGAAGACCATGTTGAGGTCAAAGCACATCTCAGTACACCACCATAGTGGTGCACTGCCAGAGCCAGAGGGAAAGCTACTCGGGGTCAAAGTCCAGAGGGGCACCGCCACCACAATGTTCACGGTAGTAGCCTGCAGCACTGCTCTCCAGTGGGTCAGGCGGCCGGTGAACCACCGTCGCAGCACCCAGGGAGTGCAGTACTGCATCCAGAGTGACGGGGTCCAGCTCGGATATACCAGTGTAGATGCATAAATCCCCCCTGCACAGCACAGGCTGCGGTGCAGCCCGACCCGATACCTGCACAGAGTCGATGTCATTGGCCGCCGTGTAGGCGGCAGCCCCCACACCCATGATCGAGATGAAAATAATGAGGGAGATAAAGTAAGGAAACCCCCACGGGCCCGCGTGTGCGGGGAAGCCCCATGGCGGCTTGCCACATCCGTAGGTGCGGGAAGCACCACCAGACTCAGGCACGTGGGCTGCGGGCTCTGACGCATGATTAGCCGAGATGGCCGGAGCCCGCGGCTTGACGGCGAAGCTGCCGTCTGCAAAATCCTCGTAGTCGTCGGTGTCGTAGCCGGTCAAGTCAACCGGCGCAACCGTGGCGTGGTTGACAGTTTCCACAACCCCCGCGAATTCACCGCCGGACTTGTCCGTGGTGGTCACCCGCGTCGATTAAAGGGACACGGGCGGGCCGTAGCCGTAGAGCTCCAGGAGCTCTTGCTCATTCTCCAAGACAGGCATAGCAGGGGCCGGCACGGCGGATGCCGATGCCGCCGCACCACCTGCCGGAACCTGCTCCTCTGGTGTGATACCTGCGCTTGCAGTGTCACACACCAGAGCCGAAGCCTGCGTCGCAATGCCCCCAGGCGGCGGGAAAGAGGCGTGAGTGTAATGTACCTTAGGCTCTACCGCCGCGCTGACCTCCGCCGCGAGGTCGTCCAGCCGCTGCAGGATGTCGTCACCGGACGTCTCCGCCACCGGTGTCACCGCGTCAACGGAGAAGCCGTAGGCCGACACGTCGATGCCTCCCACAACGCCCCCGCACATACAGCACCGCTGGCGGACCGTACACCGTCGCCGCGCGGGCAAAGGCCTCAGCTCCATCATCCGCCGCCTCCTGAAAGACAGCACACATGGCGAGGGCATGCACGCCCTCCGCATCCTCGTCGTCGATGGGGATACAGAAAGCCGCGGCCGAGATGGGGGAATGTTGGCGACCGCCAAGCGGGCAGTCGCGGTAGAAATGATAAAGGTCCTTACCAGTCTTCTTGCAGCGGGTACACAGCGGCTTAGCCCGCTGCTCGTCACGATCGTAGCCCACCGCCGGTGGGGATTGGACCCCCATGCGGAAGCCCCGCGGTGACTGCCCGCGCTGCTGCTGCCGGCGCTGCCCGTGCTGCCGCTGCGGCGGATCCCGCTGCTGCTGCACCACCGGCGGAGCCGCCCCGCACTGCCGCTGTACCAGCTCGGTCAACTCTTTGATCTTGTCCAGTAGTACCTGGTGCTCGCTGCTGGTGAGCAGAGCCGACGCGCCACCACCTGCGGGCTTGGCCACGACGGCCTTCCCAACGTCCGTCTGCGCCCACGCCTGATAAATCTCTACAACCAGAGAGCGCAGAGCACCGAGGGAAACCGCCGCGAGATCGGCCACCATGGGGTAACGCACCTTGACCGCGGCGTAGAACACCGGGTCAAGCCGGCTGTAGAGGCTGAGCTTCCTGGTGGCCTCGGTGGGGGTCCAGTCGGCGGCCTTGTTATCCCGCACCAAACGTTGTTCCCGAGCCAAAATCGGCTGCGGGTCAACGTTCGCGGGATAACTAAGCGCGGCATGCTCCTGCTGGAAGGACTCTCGCAACGCCACTGGTACGCTGCGCTTCACGATGTCCACCAGCGCACGCCGTCCATCTCGGTCGGCAGACGCGTCCGTACCCGTAAGCCAGACGTGGGCGTTGCTGTGCTTCTCGATGATAAGTGTCAGGGTCATGACCGATGACATATGCGTCATACATGTCATACGTGTCATACCTGTCAGACATGTCATACCATACAGGATCATGACCGATGACATATGTGTCATACACGTCATACGTGTCATACCTGTCAGACATGTCATACCATGTCATGTCATGTCATGTCGAGTCGTGTCATATGTTATTATGACAGTCGTCAGTACGGTTGACTATGACTGTACATGTCGCCAGATGATAAGTCACATCATCTGTCATTATTCAAGGAAATGGTATGACATGTCTGACAGGTATGACACGTATGACATGTATGACACATATGTCATCGGTCATGATCCTGTATGGTATGACATGTCTGACAGGTATGACACGTATGACATGTATGACGCATATGTCATCGGTCATGACCCTGACAGATCTCCCCTCTTAAAAGAGTTGTGACCTCACAACGGGCATACCTTAGTATATGTCTATGATGTCTTTGTTGTTGTCGCTTCTTGCTGGTACCAGTCTTGCGTCCCTCATGGTGCTTTTAGGTTATTGGGGGGAACTGAGTCCACTTTAGTCCCTCACCTTACAGTTCTTAGGATGTAGCCCCCTTTGAAGTTCGTATCGTATTTCAGAGTGACGTTTCAAGGTTCAATGAATTGCGTTTCGTGATACAGATTGACGCTGGATTACTGATTGATCCACACGTATCGTGCGTCAGAGTGACGATTCAAAGCATCCGAAGTGTACGTTACGGATTATTTGCGCTAGCCGTCGTCGCTTTGCGAACGATGATCCCACGATTTAACGATTTATAATCGAACGATTCTCGGCCTGATATAGTGCACCCAACCCTTCCTCCCCTCCTTAAGCTACTTTGGAGGATCATAGGCGGCAACGGGGAGCCCGTGTTTGTTTCCGGAGTTATTTCACCGGGGGCTTGTTTTATTGCAAACAGAGTGGCCCTGCTTAACGGGATTGGACTTATAATCCTTACCCGGTCTGCTCACTCTTGATATGGTCCAGTACGCACGCTTTGACGAACATCTATCGCGATGAGTGAGAATGGATTCGCCACGTACTAATGTGAAATTTCTTTAGTTATGTTTGTCAAGCACAACTTAGGATCACAACTCCGTCTACCTCAGTCGATGTCTCCGGTAGCTTCGGATGACTGGCCACAGAATCCGATGACAAACCACGGTCTTGGCAAAGGTAGCATTAGCAGTTTTTCACAGATATTGGTACCCGCATATGCGTATCTGTGTAAGGGTATGATTTATACAAGGCTCGCTACACCTTAGCAAGGAAGGATCAATTCCTGCTCCTGTCATATCAATTTGATGCAGGGTAAAAATATTAGGGATATAACCCTGCAGTTCTCGGGTTGCAGCCCATTGCACCGAAGGCGCATCGCAGTTCTTGGGATGCAGCCCTGATATATATATATGACCGATGGACGAAAACCTCTTGGGTATATGTTTCCACGGCCTGATTATTATTTGGTCGGCAATTATTGGCAAAAGTCATTGGCTATCAGCTTTTGACTCAGAAGCCACAATGTTATAGAAGCTGCGACCTATTGTGATCATATGCGGCAGTTATGCCTTCAGCATACGTAGACAATATGATTATGTGGAACTTATAATCCCACTTAAGTTGCATCATGATAAATTTATCCAGGTGTTAACAAGTGTTCAGGATTTGATAAGGGGTTGACGCCCCACAAGCCAAAGGTCACTGTCTCATAAGGCTCGCCTCAAGTGTGCGGCTTTGAGGATTAGTGTCCTGGCGAGGCACAGTCATGATGCTTCCTAGTCCATAATGGAACTGGAAATGAGAATGCTCAAGAATGACCGAAGACAGGAAGGCTTTTGGTTGGCCAGAGTTGCTGTCTAGATGCTTAACCTCGATGGGGTTGCATTCGGATACAAACTGTGCAACCATGCATGTGACTTATACATTGGTGTATGATATTGATGAATCATCTCTTGACATGAACCTGGAAGGAATGACGGCAAATCTAGCTAGAGTGGCGGATTTACTCACTCGGCTTTGCTGTCATGGAATTCGATGCCTGATGGCACAACTGGCAATCCTTTGCTCAGATGCTTTCCTTAAGACATTGGCAACAACTTGTGTGCCAGTTTCTCTAGATCTGGGGAGAAACCATGGATCAACAATTTATCAATCAAAACACATGTATCAAGGTTGATTCAACGAATCCTTCAACTCTTGAATTTCGACAATCAGCATCTCAGGCTGTTGACGTCAAAGTGATGGTCGTAAGCTTACAATATAGGTTATTCACCTTTGAAAAACCATCGTTCTCCTATGTCAGTGCCCTTCATATAATATGATAGAGCCAGAGAAATATGCATCTATGATTTCCTCATAATGAACTTCATGTGTTAGTAAGTCAAATAAGACTTCATTTGATGTTTCAATCGGCATGATGTACCGTGTCATCAACTTTATGGCTGCTATACACAGATGCTGGAACTTTTGATAAGATTTTTAATCTTCCAAGCAAAATCACAATGATGTAAATCAATTTGTGGCAGCTGTATGAAAAATGAATGAATCTATACTCTTCCTCCCCCTCGTAAAAAGAGATGTATCAAACCAATCAGATGGTGATGGAGGATGTTATTCAATCATTATGTTATGTGAAAAATGGTTTGATAGAGAATCAGACTGAGATTACTCATCGAATGCTTTAGAGGTAACAATGTTAATTTGAACATTGATTCTCTCTACGTCATATTGGCAATATGCCTGACGATTTTGAATGTGGCAAATGCCAGATGATGTCAAATGCAGTCGTTGGGTTGCAGCCCACATATATTGTCAGTTCAGGGTCACTATAGTGTACCCAACTTAGACAATGATTCTGGATAATGATTGTCATGATGAACAAAGAAATCAGTGATGGTACCGAAGTTAACTTTGGTATCGAAGCTAATGGAGAGTCAATCAAGAAGTGTCCGTAATGACAACAACTTACTACGAGTTGTATTTTCGTAGTTGATGGATGGCTGACATGTCATTTCATTATGAATAGAACATGGCATTGCCTAGTGATATGTGTACATTCTTCAGTACATGATCACTTATCTCAAAAATGGTGCCCATTTTATTTTTGGGCAAACACTATTCAAAGACTTGTTATGATAAAGACGTATGAATGATAAATGTGTCATTTCAATCCGATAGAATTGTGACTTGTTTTATGACTATAAAATTTATGTCACTTTCCAGAATGAGGATGAACTGCGCTTGGAAACCGTATACAGATTGCGGGTTTTCCAAGACTTCGTGGCCTAATGGATGAGGCAACAAATTTCTAAACATTCCAGAATGAACTTTCGAAGAGTCTTCATTTCTTAATGAAGTATGCTTGTCTTATGTGCCAAAATGATATGAAATTACAAATATGGTGTCAATCTATATGTGGATGGTTTATACCATTGCATGCTATTCCACAAATAAGTAGTGATGTCAGAATAAAAACTTTGGACAATTGCAACTTAGTACAAACTTGAGTGCATTCAAGCCCACTTATATGGTCAGAATCTGAATCTAATGTACTTTTCTAGCTAAAGCTACCATTGACTATCCAACATCCACTGAGGACATTGTTTCCTACGTCTTTTGGCATCACGCTCAGCTTTTTTCTTATTTTGCAAACGCCTCTTTGCTAGTGCTACATCCGGAACGTTGTACCAGCCACGAAACTTGCTGGAATCTACTAGCTCATCTTCTGAGCTTTCTTCATCCAAAAGCAAAACTGGCTTCAACATGTCTTGTTCTTCCATCGAGGACGAATCACACAGGGAGGCAGCAGACCTGCAGCATGCGAAGAAAATAAACAGCCAGAAAGTCACCATGCAAAATTACCATCCACTGAAGGAGATGACTCCCATCATAGGGTGGTATTTGGTTGTTTTCATATGACACATGGAAAATATGAATAATTCTTAGAGAATTTTGGGATAAACATCCTGGATTGGCTGTGCTTGATTGCTTTATGCCCAAGAATGACCGAAGAGATTGCTTGCCATCTTTCAGCCACAAAGCGTGGAGGCTGCTTAACAACGGTTGGGTCATAAGCTAAATAGCTATGTTAGCTATGTCGGAGGCTGAGTAGCCATGATTGCACAGACTCTGTCTTGCATGATGAATAGACCTCTGAGAAATGGTGTCTGAAAAATCAATACTTTTGACAACAACTCAATCTTTTGGTATGATAAAGAGCTGATGATCTTTGTTGCACTACAATTGTTAAATGTGCACTAATGAAATGCCTTGTGATATATAATCTCACAGAATAGGCATTGCTCAATGGCGATATGATCAGATATGTAATGATCAATGAAGACAAGATGGTTGGTATGGCGCATTCAATAGGCATAATTACCTCAAAGAAATGCCAATACACGGATACATATCAAGACATAAGGGCAATAGGCTTATTGTATAGCCTTCAAGGCAGCTAGCATTTATGCTACATTGGTTAGCTCAGTGGCTTTGACCTTTCTAGGTGTTGTACTCAGGCCGTAGCCTGCATATTGCATTGAGTACTCTTGACACCTTTAATGATCCAATCAGATGATATGTGTGAAATATCAAGAATGGTTGCCCTTTTTAATGATCATCGGTGGCAGAGGCTATAGTGCTTGCACCGTGTCAATATACAATTTTAGTCTGGATACATGCTAGACTGGATGTATACAATGTCTAGGTCTTCAAAATCAAGCTCATATGTATGTCATGGCTGATGACCTTAGAAATGTTTGATACATATATGTGTCAACTTCATGGAGTTCTGCATGGTTTGACTATATATAGTCAGGCTTACCAAAACAAAAACAATGATGCAACTTATATTTGTTTTATTATTTGTCTTTATTATTTATTTGGGTTTTAGTTGTATTTCTAGCTTATCATCTTCCCCCCTCAAGGAAGTGTATTGCTAGGCGGTTGTCAAGCGCCGTTCAAATACAACAGAGGTCCGACCTCTATGTGATGACGTGGAAGCTTTCTATGAAGCTGGATAGCAGTTCTCGGGTTGCAGCCCATTGCACCGAAGGTGCATTGCAGTTATTGGGATGCAGCCCGAATCCACGTCATCAGCGTGGGTCATATAGTGCCCAAGCATGTGCTGTATATATACAACACTACCCTCCAGCGGCGAAGTGGCTTGCTATTACCATCATCGTATGCCGTGGGATATCAATATATAATCAGAGAGCATGGTAATATGTGTACCATGTTTGTCAATATCGGAGAGACTGTGCCTTCTTTAAAATCCTCATGACTATATATATAATGGTGCTATACTGTTGTCAACACCTTCTCTCTGAGTGATTTATTGATTTCAGATGTGATGTCGTGGCATAAAATATGTCCACGTCATTGGCACGAATCATGTTGTGTCCATGCATACACGATCTTAGCGCAGGTCACAATACAGTGCCCGAGCATACGCGATTTTAGCGTATTTGACTATGACTGTACATGTCGCCAGATGATAAGTCACGTCATCTGTCATTATTCAAGGAAAGACTTGAATGACTCTGTCATCGAGAGTTCGTACGTCGAACTCGAAGATGGCAAAGCAAGATACATCTTGAAGTACAAACAAGAACCATCTTGGCTTTTAGCATGTGCGGAACACGCATGCGCAGTATGAACGAACTATTCGTTACCACAATACGGGTCGTTCAACCAACGTCTCGGGTTCACAACCCAATGGCGGTACCATCTATGCGATGGGAGACGTATGGTATAGATGAGCGAAGCGTTGGGCTTCAGCAGTATCTTCTCACAGAAGTTCTGCAACTCATCCCGCTATATTCTGACGCTTGTGTTTGCCGTTCCACAGCACAGCGCATACTTGTATTTTTGTATGATATATTGAGGGCTTCTTTATCTAGCCCTAACAATAAGCCCAAGCACGTCGTACAGCAGGGCGTTCACCTTGCCCACCACCAGAGTCTGGGGGTCGTCAAGGTCGAACGAGACGAGGTCTAGCCCAGCGGACTCAAACTCCGTACGTAGCTGAACCACCACATCGGAGAGGAGACCCGCGTCAGTAGTGCCGCTGAAATAATGCTTCTTGTCGCCAAGGATATCCTCGCGGATACCCTTGGCCCATGTCCGATGGAGCCGCCCCTTGTAGACCTCGTCCACAAGCTTGGACTGCTCCTGCAGGTACTTCCTCGTCGCAACGTCGGCGTCGGTGTTGGAAGTAGGGTCGGGGTTCGTAACAGCCGGTGATCTAGCCGTCGGCGTGTTGCGAACCGCGTCAGTGAGCCTCAGTGAGGCGTCGATGTCGGAGTCCCTCGTGAGGGACCGTTTCGCTCGTGTGGAAACACCCATAACTTTGAAAGCCTGATGGGAGGTGGTACGCCGGGGCACGTTCGGGTAATGTCGTGGGGAAGATGCGACGCCACAGTAACTGTTACGGAAAGAGAGGTAGAGCCATGCGAGCGAGGGGCACTGGAAGACGTCGTCGAAGTCGAAGGTGCTATAGCCACCAGCCCAAAAATCGGTAGCAAGCGGGATCAAGGCAAGCGTAATACCGTAAATGAACATTGCGTCGACTAGGCCCGGTCCAGGTCGAATCCCCATAGCTGCGGCTCAAGGCGCTCACCGCAAACCGCTCATCTCAAATTTCCCGTGCGTACCCAAACGCGCCGTCGCGCACCACCTCTCAAAGCGGCTGTTTTAGCCAATCATGGCCAAATTAGTTGTGGAAAAATAGCGTGGAATGGGTCCACGACCTACTGGAATATCCCGGTTCAAGATATCAGACAGTCAGTGAACAAATATATATAAACTCGTATAAGAAATAAACCCTAAGCTAGATATACCCGGAACGGTCACGGAGTCGGAACGGTCTCGAGTCTAGCTACCTGTGACACTCGGTGTGTCACAGCACAGGGCTTACGGATCAGTCACGGTCCAGTGTTGGCTACCTAGGAATCTGTCATAGGGGCCTGCACCGGGACTCCCGGTCAGGGCTGCCTATACAGATTTCAGCAAGATTGGGTGGACCCTAGACAGTGGAGGACCATGAATGGGTACTCCCTTTACAAAACTACAAATTGGCCGAAAGATTTGCTGAATAAGAGGGATCACATGGGGACCACCACGGATTTGGTCCATGTGAAGGCACATACCATGCGCAACGAATTCGTGAATCCGAGCGTTCTGAATTCGAGAGCGCCGGTGAAGAGGCCAAACTGGCTAGATAGAAGTGGGCCGTGTATCTCGTCCGAAACCATACCTGTGCTAATTTACCTACGAGGGAAGCACAATTCATCGACGCATGCTACTCCCGGCCAGACGGGAGGACTTCTTGTACGGCCGTACCCCGGTGGAACTGCGAGAATAGGTGGAGGAGGAACACATACCGTAAGGAGGGTGGCGGAGAAGCTTGGGCGGAAACTGAGGCCGTGGGTCACTGTTTTTTTTTCCCTTTGGCGCCTGGTGCAAGTATACCATCAACATGGTAGAAGGGGAACACGAGTTCGCGAGCCGTATCCAAACGCAATATGGGATCTTCGCGGGTGACTTGAGGAGATACGCGAAGAGCGCGCCCCCGACATCGGCATAGGACCACAAACGCACAGAGGACGCGCGATAGGGCAAGATCGTACGTGGGGGCCGGAATAGGGACGATCGGAGAGGCGATGGGGAGTTTGTGATCGATTGGAGTCGAATACTATGGAGGGGAACACGAGAGGAGACGGCGTAACTGGCAACCTCGTGCACGGCAAGGGGAAGTGGAGAGTACGAAGCTACGAACACGGTGCCAACCGATTCTAACCACACACCACCGCCTCGCTCGTATTCACAATCATGCAAAATGATTGACACGCTTGCAATGTCGGGAAACAATGAATTTCGAACGTCCTTGGGAATATCCTTGCGGATCCTTACGTACCACCGAAACACGACTTATAAAAACCGCACGAGGTCATGTGCACATGGGTTCCTGATCGGTACCCCTCGTACTAGCATATTCATGGATGCATCCGGAGCACCCCCTCTTCTTGGACGTCCCACCCCGCGGAAGCGCGGGTGGGCCCATAATAACCTGATGGAAGACATGACATATACATATATTAGTCAAGCCAAACAACGGAAACAATCAGACGTTGCAGAAACGAAGGCTAAGATAAGCGGATAATAAAATACAGTGGGTGTGTTTATTATCGGTGCGGACTGTGAAATACCGACTGCCTACGTGGCACCTCGGGGCGAGGGGTGAAACCGCAGCAGAGAGGCTGCTCAACCCCACCTTACAGGGGGGTGAAAGTCAGTGTCCCCATGATGATTCACCCCCGTTTTTCAAAGCACACCCGTCGGCTTTGGTACGTATTGCCACGAGGCTTACGCCGGACTTTGGTGGCGGCTTGAGGGGAGGTTGACGGGGCGTGGGAGCAGGGGGCGTCGACCATCATGAGCGTGGAGGTTACGGATTTGACGAAGTACCAATTAGTCTTAACGAGTGGGATAGGACTGGTTGTCAGTGCGGTCAGCCGCCACGGCCCAGAGGCCCCCCTATTTCCAACCCTCTAACCCGTAATTTTAACGAGGAAATTACCTCTGTACTGTACTGTCGTTTGGTCTGTACTGCCTCGTCTTTGTACTGCGTCCGTGACAGCATGTCAATTTCCGCGTCTCTGGTTGGAGGTCCACCGTTTTTCGTCGACGGCAGTACAATGCAGACAAAAAGGACGGCAATAGAGGCGGAGGCGTGGATGTCGCCAAAATGAAATTAAGTATGGTGCGGAACGGCCGGTACATGCTACAGTACACTCGACAGTATACGGAGTACAGCCGACAGTACAGACTACAGTACCGACGACAGTATACGACAGTACAGACGACAGTACAAAACGTGGTGGAAAATACTGCATGCCCCTCTCTCGATAATATTTCGCTTAAACCTTCGGGCTGTACTGTACTGTCGCACGGCTGCCACGTCGGCACATAATTCCCCAAAATCGACAGTACAGTACAGAAAACCGACAGTACAGTACAGAGGTAATTTCCTCGCTAATATACCGGGTAACGCCCAACCCAACGCTGGTCGTCCATCAATCTGAATCTCGAATCTGGCGTGGGGGGGGGCTTCGGGCTATAACACTGCTATAACCGTCGTAGAGTTTATATGCGGTTTATACAGTATGAGTATCGAGTATGAGTATCGAGTATGAGTATCAGTTTCGAGTTTGATATCTATTTCGTTTTTAGCACGTTTTCTGTTTGTTAATTCCTGACGGAGGAACCAAACGATAGGGCTCTAGAGGCGAACGGAAGGTCAGGGTCGAAGGGGAGCTACAATTGAACAACAGTGTGGCGACAGGCAACACCAACCCTGAGCGGGGGGTTTTCACTGGTGGATGCTTTTATAAAGCAGTCGGCTTACTACTAACAGGGCGCTCGGGTAAGAAAGCGGGACTAAACACCGCTTCCCAGTAAAGACCCCCGACACTCAGCCTGAGCTCGAGCCTATGTTTTAAGACGTGATGCAAGAATACACGTAAGGTCGCTACAGATAATCTCCTCTCGTTTCGTACTTTCACGGATATTCCAGCCATACCCACAGGCGCTGGACTCTTGAATACTCGTATTGAATATGGATCTTCGCATCGCTTCAAAATACTGCCCAAATTTTCCCGCATATACTTCAGGTATTGAAAGCAAACCACAGGAACCTTTCTATACCCACTCTCATCGAAAATTCAACATTTCTCCCTTCCATTTATGAGGATGGTCCGGAGAATATGCCGAAACCTCTGAAGACCGTGCGTATGACTTTATCTTTTTTCACGTTTCTTGATTTCCGCCTTGGCTGTTGTTGGGAGCGGGAAGCGTACACCATGCCATGCGTGTGACGTGGGCTCTTGCCGTTTTCAGAGTCAGTGTTGTGCTTCGTGAAGCGGTTTGATGTTTCTTTGGACGAGCGAGGGCTGTTTGTTCCCTATTGAAGTTGAGCACAGTGTCTCAAAACGCGGTGGATATGTCATCTTTTGCTGGGACCTGCTGCCCGCTGTTTGGTCCATCGCATCTTTGCACTTTGTCCTTTCAATGGCTGTTTCATTTTCGTGATTCGCCAGGTCACGATGTCGATGAAATAGTCAAGCAACTGGATCAGAACGGCTCCGGCAAACTCAGGTATGCCAAAGGACAGCTCTCTCTCGGAATAGTCGAGAACTGCCCTTCGCTCTCTAATAAAGCTACGTCAGCAAGGCGGTTTGTGACGGTTTGGAGGGAAATAACTAGGTTCACAATGACACGTCAAAGAGCGGCTGCCTGATTCTGCCAGTGATACCGAAGAGCGCGCTGCGCGGAAGGCGGTGGAGTGACACTTGAGCGGGGGGCAACACGGGTCCCGCGTGTGACTAGTGTTTGCTTTATACTAGGCCTTAGAGAATATTGTGTTTGCTTACGCTGGATGATTTTCTCGTCGTGGAGTATCACCGCAACCTCGCAGGCAATGGCTTGGCGCTCGGGATAGGGCGATTCTGAGCGCCCTCCTTTCACGCAGTTAGGGCACTCGTGGCAGGGGGCCCTCCTTTCGTCCTGCTGAAGCCCGTGAATGCAGCTAGGGCACTCGTGGCAGGGAGGGCGGAGAGGCGGCTCCGAGCGCCAGCGGCGCAGCGGGTTGAGTTGTGGCAGGGCGGTGGGCGCAGTGCTCATGAAGTGAAGAGATGCTTAAAGACCCTCGGGCTCAAGCCGGGCAACCAGGCCGTGGCATTCGGCCTTGTCGTGCGTCTACAGTGGGAGGAGGTGCTGTCGAAGCTAGACAGCCTGGTGGAGACCGAGATCGACTTGCGGGTCCGATCCTTCCTCCTTGCCCTCCCTTTACGTCGAGGGCACCGCGCTCCCCGCGCCCCGCTCTGTCGACCGAACCAGCACGGCCTCAATCATCCGTCGCTCTCAAAGCAGAAGCACAATTCTGCCGTACGGCCGTTCTCGATATCAGTGTATCAGATACGCTTCTGTCAAGGAAGTGAAAACGTTCCGCACTCGATCCGGCACAGCCGGACAACACCAGAGACTCTCGGTCAGTGGGAAGTGAAAACGTTCCGCACTCGATCCGGCACAGCCGGACAACACCAGAGACTCTCGGTCAGTGGGAAGTGAAAACGTTCCGCACTCGATCCGGCACAGCCGGACAACACCAGAGACTCTCTGTCAGTGGGAGGCGACGAGCAGCCCTCGTGAGAAGAATGCCAGTTGTGAGAGAAAGTTTCCTTCAGCATAACGGACGCTATCATCGTCTTTTGCCTCCGCAGTCGGCGATCAGTCGCGGCACTTGCCCACCGATTCTCACACTCTTGCCCCTCACGGCTACCCCGGGGGAACACAAACCTTTCTCATCGTAAGCAGCTGTTTGATGACAGCATGGTGACGCCTTCAGAATAGCATACGCTAACGTGCGAGGTGGCGGTGATGAGCCCCCAGCCTCCGAGTTGCTAGTGAGAGGAGGGAGCCCCGCGATGGTCGGTGCTTTGTGCTCGAGGCACAGAGAACTGCCGCGCCCCACTCGCCGGGAACGTCTTCAGGCATGCCTGCACTCCACTCGATTTGCAGCACTCCCGATGCCCTCTCACTTCCACACGAGATGAGGCGCGTCATGCGCCAAATATCGACGGATAATCGAGGTTTGACACGCACGTACGAACATATCACGGCGTGTGGACGATATCCTTACAAAGTTATTCACGCACTGGGAAGGTGGATTGTCACATCGTCCACTTTGACTGACGCGCCCGTGCTCGCGCCGACATACCCGGGAGCGCGCCCTTTGAGAACCTTGACGGCCCTCTGCGCTCGTGGGATTCGCTCTGCAGCTGTGGGCAGAGGCGCTGAGCAAAGAGCTGCAGAACTTGATCAAGGTGAGGCTGGAGGAGTGCGAGTGCGATGTACAAGTGGTGGACATGCTGAAGGTTTTCCGCCAATTTGACACGGACGACTCCGGCCTGCTTAACCGGGCAGAGCTAACGCGGGCCATGGCCGCCCTTGGACTGAAGGCTAAGGGCTTTGACCCCGCGGTGCGCCTGGACCTTCGATGCCGTTCCTCGGATCCTTAGTCGCTTCGCCAATGATCGCCGGAGTGGGGCCTGTGAACGGGCTGGCGTTAGAGGGGAGGGTCTAGGGCACTCAGAGGTGAACTCTGGAGCTCTATGCTGTTAAGTATGCATGCAGCCTCCCTCAGTGCGGCCGCGGGACCCGCCACAGCGTTGTTCATGGACTCACCACGGGATGGTTGCAGCGCGCTCAGGACGTTGATCACGTTCGGTCTGTACAGATGTCTGATATATGAATAAGGCACATCAGCAACAAATGAGGGGCAACAAATGAGGGCTAATGAGCCAGCGCACCGTCACCTGCGCAGCATGCTATTGTACACAGATGCCACGTGCCCTCCTGTCGAACTTGAAGGTTGCTCCTCAGATAAAGTTCCCTGCACGTGCAACAGGTGATAATGGACAAGATGGACAGTAATCATGATGGCATGATTGATCTGATGGAATGGAAGAACTCCATGCCACCCGGTTCGGTCCTGGGCCCTTACATGTTCCCTGGCCCCTTACTCGGGGTTGGCCCACCAGTCTGTGAGCGCCTCGCCGGCTTTGTGAAGTGCGCTCACGGAAGTGGCCTGCCCCACAAGTGGTTGGGGGCCTCGGTGTGCTGTGAATGCAAGGCTTGTCTCGCGCCATGTTCGCAGAGGCTTGTCTCGTGCCATATCAGCGGCAGTTCGGGGGGGGGGCAGGCTGCTGCTCGGGCGCTGACTCACACGTGGTGCGCCTGCAGAGCTGTACACGGCCATCGTGGAGAAGCTTGGGCAGGACGGTGTTGTGCAAGGCTTCGTTGATGACGGCCGCAATCGGCGCTTCACCAAAGTGTTCAACCAGTTCGACACCGACAGATCTGGCACTATTAGCGCGAAGGAGCTGAAGCGCGCCATGAAGGTCGCGCCTTTGCCCAAAACCCCCCCGTGCCTTCCCCGAGCTTCTGGCACTGTGCCCTGGCTATTTTGTGGCAGATCGATTGCCTCGTCGCCCTTCTTGACAACCAATCGGGTTCCAAGTCTACGGGTTCCAGGTCTACGGGTTCCAGGACTACGGGTTCCAGGTCTACGGGTTCCAGGTCATCGGGTTCCAGGTCAACGGGTTCCAGGTCCAACGGGTTCCAGGTCAACGGGTTCAGGTCAACGGGTTCAGGTCACGGGTTCCAGGTCCTCCGGGTTCCAGGTCATCGGGTTCCAGGTCATCGGGTTCCAGGTCATCGGGTTCAGGTCATCGGGTCCCAGGTCATCGGGTTCCAGGTCATCGGGTCCCAGGTCATCGGGTCCCAGGTCATCGGGTCCCAGGTCATCGGGTCCCAGGGGGTTCAGGTCGTGCGTTCCAGGTCATTGCGTTCCAGGTCATCGGGTCCCAGGTCATCGGGTTCCAGGTCATCGGATTCCAGGTCATCAGGATCCTCCTTGCTCACCGCGGTTGGCGCCACCCTCGGATCTAGAAGTTGGCGCTCGCTTGCTCATTAATTTCTGCGCTCCCAGTATTTGTTGCCGCGGAGTGTAAGCCCTCCCGCCTTCCTGTGTCACTGAAGGAGCTCGCTTGATCGGCGCTCCGTGGCTTTGCATCCTGGCACCGCCGCCATTTCCACCAAGGAGCAACGCTTCTACCCTCCTCCAACCGTGTTCGCCACCGAAATCCTGTGACGAAGAAAGAAATGTGGTAGCTGGGGCGCTGAATGGGAAGGGGGGAGGGTGCGCGTGCGTGCTGGCCAGGCGCTGGGTCTGAAGGCGGATTCGGAAGCCGTCAGCAGCATGCTCGGAGCCCTCGATTCCAACGGGGACGGCCAGATATCGGTGCAGGTGGGGTTGCGGTCATGTGTGTGTGCTCATCCTTGGACCGACTCCTTTGGCACCCCGTAGCCACAGAAGACCGGCTGCACTATGTACCCACGCCGGGGATGAAAGGATTTAGCACACACTTCGGGACACTTGTCCGGATTCTCTGGAGCTTACTAGTGAAGAATGGGACCCCCTAAGCCTCACTGAGCCACCCGAGCCCCTCTGCATCCGCACCGCCAGGGCACTGCTGGCTTGTGCCTGAAGCCGGCTCATCCCTGCACCCCGAGCTGCGCGAGCCATATCTCCACCACCAAGCTCACGCGCAGGACCACTTCTCCGCTCCCTGAGCCTCACTGGACCACCTGAGCCCCTCTGCAACTGCCTTGCCGGCGCACTGCTGCTGTGTCTCTGAAGCCGGCTCACCTCCGCCACTCGAGCCACCCCTTCACCACCAAGCCCACATCCCACAGCACCCCGCTGTGGGATGCCCCATACACGCCCTAGAGCCTGGTCTCAAGAGAGCTTGCCCATCCACCCCACGGCCAGAATGTCCAAGGGCTGTCCCAAGGGGCTGAGAATGAACAACTGGGTTGCCCTCATCCGAGCCCGAGCCCCGGCCACCGACTTGCGCCTGTAGCCCTCTACCCCCTGCACCAACTCCACATGACTGAAGCCCTTGCGCTGATTTGCCTTGCGAGGAAGCTGTGAACTTGAGCAATGCGCTCCACACTTGCCCTACAACTGTCGCGCCGCACTGTTCCTACTTGGGGTCCCATCCCCACAGTTGGCTGTGTGTCCCAAGCCGGTGACCGATAGTTCACCATCCGGTCGTCGCCTTCCCGTCAGCTGCTCACTGTTAGTTCCGACACGGCCAACAACCTCGCCTTGTTATGTTACCGTGCAACCTGTTGTAAGCGG
This sequence comes from Cymbomonas tetramitiformis, assembly GCA_001247695.2. Lineage (NCBI taxonomy): Eukaryota > Viridiplantae > Chlorophyta > Pyramimonadophyceae > Pyramimonadales > Pyramimonadaceae > Cymbomonas > Cymbomonas tetramitiformis. The sequence goes on along the minus strand of LGRX02007971.1, from coordinate 31,329 downwards.
TCATCGCTGCCTGGATGGGCCCCCGGGCTCTGAGGGGCCCGGCGTGTGTCAACTCCACCCGCGAGCCTCCTCACATCTCTCTCCCCCATCACCCTCACCAGTTCCTTCCATGCCAGCAACCCCCTCAAGAAGGCCGGCCACCCGCCTGCTCGCCCCCATCAAGGTGGCCACCCTTCCCCTGTTGGGGTGTGGGGTGGCAACAACGGTTGCCATTCAATGTGCGACTATTGTTGGGCCGATTTCTGTACACTGTAAATCCACAGAATGCGTTCTCCCTTGTTCCTTGCGGGGAGCGCCTCGGCATCCGCCTTTGGTTGCTGCTTTCATGAACCTTCCCGTGACGCTCCTTTAGTTTGCATTCGTCGGCCATCGACCATTCAATGCCATCCGCCAAGTACAGGGGCACCCATGACGCGAATTGTTACTTACAAAAGTGCAAAAGGGAGCCATGCGTGCCTTACAAACTCTATCAGTCTGCCATATATACCTCACAAACTTGCGCAATTTGGGCCCCATCCATCGACCGTGCGCCACCGGGGGGCATGCCAGCAGAGTCTGCATTGACCGTGAGCCACCGGGGGGCATGCCAGCAGAGTCCGCTTGCTGCGCTCCCCGGACACTAACACGCGATATCGCATGTTGGGCAATGATCGGCACACACTATCATCCATGCTGCTTTGCATTAGGACTGAGATATGTCGAAGTAGGGTGGTATCTAGTCACGGCCACGCTCTGCTCCAGAATGTTTCTCGCATCCACTGGGATGATGGTGGGCTGACCCACGGCCAGCCCTGTGATCCCCAACTTCTCTCTCTCATTCTTACCCCTATGCACTTGTCCGAGGGCCGCGTATGCTGTCAGTCGATAGGCACCCGGCCTAGGACCAGAGCATGCCCCCCTCTTCGAACCCGCAACATTAAGACCGGAGCATGCTCCCCTCTTTAAACCCGCAACATAAGCAACCACTGTTCCTGAGCCCTTCCCCTAAGAGCAAAGTCGAGTCCACCCCCAAGGTATCAGGTACAGGTGTACAGTCAGACTTGTTGGCCCAGAGTCTCCGAGTTTCGCTTAGCTCTCTTTGGTCTTCGGCGTTATACGACTGCCACACTGTTTAACTCGGTAACCTATTGTCGTCATGAAGGAATAGTTGTTAAGTATGGAAGGGGGCGCATCGGGGTCCCGACGACAGTCAAGCTGTGTCATGAGTCTGTATCCAGGTATCTTGTGTCTATGGTGACTCTCCTTTGATCTCTCTCGTTCTTCTAGCACTCGCCCCCTCCCCTCCCACCAGTCTCTCCCGTAGCTCTCTCCCCCTCATCTGAGTGATGCTTCCGAATACAAGTTCCTCGTGCGGCCCATGCGAGAGAGGCAGGAAACGCCCCGCGGGTTACGTAGATTCTATCTTTAATCAGTGCAGCTGAAAAGTTTCTCAACGCTTCTCATTTCCAATAGGTTGACGTTGGGCTGCCTGTTTTGTTGGCGGGCCTCATACCGTTTCGTTTAGCTTGTGCTCACCGCATATATGCATAGGGACATGCTATTTGGTGTGCGGGAGGAAACGAGTGTATGGGTAGAATCCCTCACGTGCCGAAATGTTTAGGGTTTGAATCACGGTCTTGTGCATGTTTCATGGCATGAGTGATTGGACACCTGGCAAGCTCTTGTTGTGATTGGCTTGATGTGGTGGCTGGGCCTTCGGGCGCTCCTCACGTCTCTCAGTGTGTGTGGTAACATGGCACGTACCCGCCCTGTTCTTGCATGCTTATCTAATCCATTGGGGTGGTAGGCAGGCTTTCAGTCAGGGTGCCTCGCGCCGTTCAGTGTGTCACGTGCGGCAGCTGGAAGCACGTCAAATCTGGCACCTACATTGGATAAAGCAGCACTGGCCACTTCTAGAACACCGCCGATTTTACTCTGCCAATCAGATGGGCGACATGCGAGCTGTCCCATGTGCAGTCGCCAGAAATGCTGGATTTGGATTTGGATTTGGATATGTGCAGGATTGCGCACATACATGTAGGGCACACATTTGCAGGGCTTGCCACCTGCGGATTGTCCCATGGCTGCTGCTGATGTGGCGTTCGGATTGAGGGATCAGGAGTGGGCGCTGGAGCTCCCGGAGGAGTTGAAGGTGGCGATCGAGTCCAAGCTTACAGATGCGGGCACCGTGGAGGGGTTCCTGCCATTGGTCGACCTGCTGAAGGTGTTCAATCAGTTTGATACTGACGCCTCAGGTGATATAAGGCAGTTCTGTCACATGCTGATGCCACGTGTCAAGACGAGATTAAATGGAGTGCACTGGCACCATGGCCATTACGGGGCGCGGGATATAGGTCATCATTAGATAATGTACTAGGCGGATCGATCTCAAAAAGAGATCTCCACTAGGCCATCTGACCGTAGGATCATGTGCGCGACAGTGCTTCGCTTTTTGCATCCCAACAGGCCATTCCATAACGCGTGGGTGGCGTCGCGGTAAATGTACGCGACTGCAGTGGCACTGTCATCGTTAGCGTCTGGCGATCGTGAGATCAGAAGTTCGTCTGTGTCGCCCGTTGGGATTCGCGCTTTGCTGCTGCTGCTGCTGCTGCTGATTAAGTAAGTAAGGTAATTTGGCCAGGTTCCAAATCATAAGGAGCAGAGGTACATCATCAGATAATGTGACAAAATCAGATCATGTGACAAAATCAGAAAATGTGACGAAAAGGCGAAGAGCGAGGGTGTGTGTGTGTCCAAGGACAAGGGAGCCACTGGGGGGGCATGCCAGCAGGGTCCGCTTACTCCGTAACCCAGAGACCAACAGTTGTTTGGCGACGATCGGTCACATCGTATCATCTTTCCATGCTGCTTTGCATTTGGGTTGGGAATATGTATGCGTTTGTGGTATCTTGTCACGGCCCCGCCCTGCTCTTGATTTGCTTCTCACATCCACTGGGATGATGGTGGGCTGGCTTTTGTTGGCCGATTTCATGCCGTTCAGTGTGTCCAAGGATACGCCGCATTTGCTATTTGCAGACTGGAGAATCAAAGGTGTCATTCTTGAGGGCTTGGAAGCAGGCACCTTGTGCATGCAAGAGGTTAAGAACGCGCTCAAAATTATATTTTGGGGCTTGGAAGCAGGCACCTTGTGCATGCAAGAGGTTAAGAACGCGCTCAAAATTATATTTTGGGGCTTGGAAGCAGGCACCTTGTGCATGCAAGAGGTTAAGACGCGCTCAAAATTATATTTTGGGGGCTTGGAAGCAGGCACCTTGTGCATGCAAGAGGTTAAGAACGCGCTCAAAATTATATTTTGGGGGCTTGGAAGCAGGCACCTTGTGCATGCAAGAGGTTAAGAACGCGCTCAAAATTATATTTTGGGGGCTTGGAAGCAGGCACCTTGTGCATGCAAGAGGTTAAGAACGCGCTCAAAATTATATTTTGGGGGCTTGGAAGCAGGCACCTTGTGCATGCAAGAGGTTAAGAACGCGCTCAAAATTCTCAATTTGGAACAGCAAGGCATCGATGTCCAGACCATGTTGTCGAAAATGGACATCAACAAAGATGGTGAGATTGATATGAAGGTAGGAACCACTCCCTATTTGAGCTATGGATCAGGGGGGCCTGTCCGAGGAGATGCCACCCTTCGACTTGCAGGCACCTTTCTGTTCCATGCGCCATGCGCCATCACCCTGAATGTTTCATGCGCCAGGCGCCATCACCCTGAGTGCTGAGTGCGCCAGGCGCTATCACCCTGAGTCCTGAGTGCCCCAGGCGCCATCACCCTGAGTCCTGAGTGCCCCAGGCGCCATCACCCTGAGTGCTGAGTGCGCCAGGCGCCATCACCCTGAGTGCTGAGTGCCCCATACCCCTGAATGCTTTCAAAGATTGGTGGGGATGGGACGAGAGGCGACGCTCAGCCAGACAGCCTCCGTGCATGGTAACTGGTGCCACTTCTTGAATGGTTTTGTCCCACAGCGAAGAAGGAATGCTGGCGAGGCTCTCTGGAATGAGCCGTTTGTGAGAAGTAGGATGTGAGAGCGGGTGAGCGAGTGGGAGCTCCAGCTTGAGAAATCAAGGATGCACGCTGAAGCCACACAATTGAGTTGGTGGCAATTGCTGATGGAACACAGGAGTGGAAAGCTAATATGCCGCGAGAAGTGTATCAAGCCATCACGGCGAAGCTGGATACAACTACCGGACAAGTGTAACTCTACGAGTTGATAGTTGTTGTTTCAAGTGAAGAAAGCAAGGCACAGCTCGGGATGCGGGGTGCTTTATCCACACGATGGTGTACAAGGAGGTCAACAGCCATATGCTCGAGGGATTTGCGTTGTCATGTGGTTGACCAGTGGATGCTTCTTGAAGGCAGCTGCCTCAAGATTTTAGAGTGTTGTATCAAATATGTATTTTTATGTCTGATGGCTTACCCCAGGATGGGAGAGTTGTCTTTGGTATGTATGACTGTTTGGGGGAAAAAAGAAGGAGAAGAAAAAGAGACATCCTTTGTTTGGGACTCATGATGGACTTCCAGTATACGGCTTGGGCTCACATGGCTTCGTTTGTTCATGTTTTACACGGAGATATTGATTCGGATTCAAACGAGGAGGAACTTCTAGGTTAGCAGATGACCATTCCGTTTTTTCAAATGGCTATGCTTCATATGAGTCGCAGCAAACATGGTTGTATTTTTCGTTGGCTCATACTGACAAGGTTCGACTAGACTTAGATACAATAGTACGAAATAAATGTAAGATGCAATTGGCGCAATTGAACTTTGAAAGGCATATGATAGGTTGGACACAGTCACACCGTGTGTTATTGCTACCTTGTATAATAAGAAAAATGGACAACGTGTAGGCGCAATCACAGTGGTTGATGCATGCTGACTGACAGGCCACATGTTCCCCTATAGGCGTTTCGGCATATGGGGTTTCTACAAAAATAAGAAGAGGGCGTTGTTGTACAGGCAAATCTTGCCACTCTCTTGTACCAATTGCGATGGAATCTTTTGGACATTCATCGAAAAGCATGTACATTGTACCGTAGGCAAGAACAATTGTTCCAGCAAGAGGAGGATGCAACATAGAGAATGCGCGGAGCTTTTCAACTTATTGGTTGCAGCAGATGATGGTGGTGGCTCTGTACGGCTCGCAGGGCTTATTTGGAATTGCTAGCAAAGTAATGCATGCATATCATAATGGGTAAATGAGGACATCGCGACTCCCATCGCAATCAGCACAACAGCGTGTGGCCATAATGGCCCGTAAATGTTCTCTTGGCTTGCTCATCATCACCGTAGCCGGCAGCGGCAACCGAGCAGCCCGGTCTATTCGAGGTACAACAAGGGAATGCTAGGCCCGCGTCGACCACGATATGCCCACCTCGTCCATTGCGGTTTAGCATTGTGATGGCAGGCTTCCATCGAGGCGAATACACAAATTTTGAGAAATGCATAGTATAACATACATCACAAGTAAAGTATATACCCAATTGACTCTTTTTATATCCAAGTGACTCTTTCTATATCCAAGTGACCTTATATGCTATAATAAACCAACTCCATTGGGGTGCAAGTCAAGTATCAAAAAACCCGAGACCCGGTTACTCAATATATACCGTAAGTTCATATACATATATTTGAGAAACATATACCTATATTTGAGATGAAATTATATAGTATATGTGTTGTATTAGGACACACGGAAAGTGTTGATTAGAGTGAAAGTGGACTGCGAGTATACTATAATAGGTTTGTGACTACTTTCAACATTTCGAGTGCCCAATTCGATTATTTTGGGACAGCATTGTGTATCCCAATGCACCCTGTTTAAATACGAAGCACTTGCCCTAACATAATATAAAAACTCACAACACGTAAGATTGTAATCGAAACTCATTAGAATGTCTATCCAAATTGGATTGTATGTAGATTGTTAAGGGAGTGCAGTGGACTGGCTTTCGGAGCAGATTGACAGCAACATACATGAGACACGTATTCCCAATCTTGCGCGAAAAACAATATCACACACACGCGCGCGCACACACACACACGTCCATACATGTATGTATATACCTACGCACATTGTATGAAACATGCAAATTAAATTGCATCAACATGAATGGTACGGATATATGCGGACCAAGTTAATGGGTGTCTACGTATTCCGCGAGTGAATACGAAATGTCCGAAGAGCTTGACAGGATTCACGGGCGCGATATCGGCAGCATGGCTGTCATGCTGATGTTGCACGAGATTAATGACCCTCGGTCGCATTAATTGCAGCAGTTATTATGATTTTGTGCCCACTTGACGTGAATCCATATGATTATATAGACTGTGCGACGAGATGATCTACCTCCTGAGCAATCGGGAGTTGCTTTGCACTTGGTTCGAGCGGGTGCACACACCAGTGCAGCGCAACTTTGTGGTAGCATATTCTGACCTGGCTATTTTGTCTAAAAATAAATTTCCAGGCATTGTTGGTGTGCCAAACTGCAACAAAATAAAGTATATATTATATGTATAATAAAAGTATACCCTGTGCTCCCGCTATTAAGTTGCAGTAAACGACAAACACGTACACATATGCCAGATAACAAACCACCTGCTGCCGCATGACGCAACAATCGGCACGATGCACACCAGTGGGTGTCCCATGGGCAGACATGCTTGCCCACCCATTACAGCACCTCCAGATGCGCATGTCCTGCCGGAGCCTCACATCTGGTGGCATCCCACGGGCATCCATGCACGCGCGCCCACTGCAGCACCTCCAGATGCCCACCTGCCGCCGCACACCAACATGTGCGGGAGTCCCACGGGCAGCCATGTTCGCGCGCCCACTGCAGCACCTCCAGATGCCCACCTCCCGCCGCATATTGACATGTGCGGGCGTGTCACGGGCAGCCATGCATGCTCGCGCGCCCACTGCAGCACCTCCAGATGCCCACCTTCCGCCGCCTACTCACATGTGCGGGCGTCCCGCGGGCAGCCATGCTCGCGCGCCCACTGCAGCACCTCCAGATGCCCACCTCCCGCCGCACCATGACATGTGCTGGCGTCCCACGGGCAGCCATGCTCGCGCGCCCACTGCAGCACCTCCAGATGCCCACCTCCCGCCGCAAACGCACATGTGCGGGCGTCCCGCGGGCAGCCATGCTCGCGCGCCCACTGCAGCACCTCCAGATGCCCACCTCCCGCCGCACCATGACATGTGCTGGCGTCCCACGGGCAGCCATGCTCGCGCGCCCACTGCAGCACCTCCAG
>LGRX02007971.1:0-24060 GCA_001247695.2 Cymbomonas tetramitiformis | reverse complement strand
AGAGATGTTGTGATGATATTCCATCGCCACGAATTTCCCGCCAAGACTTACATTCCCCCACACAAAGTTTCGACTTATCGTAACCGATATCGACAGTTATCGATGTATATAGCCACGAGCTAATTTGTTATTCATATTAATCGATAAGGTCAATAGACTTATTCATATCACTCGACAAGTTCAATACACGTATTCATATATCGAGTCCATAAGTTCAAGATACCTATTCATATCGGTCGATTAGTTCGATAGATAGATGACTGATTCATATTCATTCGGCGTTAGTAAAAAGAAAATCGATACCGGCCTTGGTGTGTGTGTGTGTGTGTGAACACCACAACACGTCTTACAACATTCAGTGCGCCTGCGGTGTACACTACGTTTTGCAATATTGACATCAGCACAGTCACACACGCAATATATATATACAGCTAAAATATATCACATAGTCACATGGAGGAATGATGATGCCCATTTTTGGCAGGGACCATGTTGGTGGGGTTCGACGACCATGAAGCAATGGACGTATAGGAAGAAACCACCGACCCCGACAAATTGTGTATACATCGTTCGTTGTTAGGAATACAAGGCTACACTAATGATGCTATCTGCCAATGGGTTTGATGAACGGATATCTCTGTATAATGAAGGAATCGACACCATACATACAGATTTTTATTTGAATATTGGAATTAACAAGCATGTCGTTCGTTATTACCCCTTGCAACACGTCATGCGACACGTCAATATGTGATGGCGTCCCATAGGCAGTCATGCTCGCGCGCCCACCGCATCACCTCCAGATGCCCAACTTCTGCCGCATGCCAGCAAGTGTTGGCGTCTCACCGGCAGCCATGCTCGCGCGCCCACTGCAGCACCTCCAGATGCCCACCTCCCGCCGCATATTGACATGTGCGGGCGTGTCACGGGCAGCCATGCATGCTCGCGCGCCCACTGCAGCACCTCCAGATGCCCACCTTCCGCCGCCTACTCACATGTGCGGGCGTCCCGCGGGCAGCCATGCTCGCGCGCCCACTGCAGCACCTCCAGATGCCCACCTCCCGCCGCACCATGACATGTGCTGGCGTCCCACGGGCAGCCATGCTCGCGCGCCCACTGCAGCACCTCCAGATGCCCACCTCCGCCCACCGCATGTGCTGGCGCTCCACGGGCAGCCATGCTCGCGCGCCCACTGCAACACCTCCAGATGCCCACCTCTCGCCGCACACTGACATGTGCGGACGTCCCACGGGCAGCCATGCTCGCGCGCCCACTGCAGCACCTCCAGATTCCCACCTCTCGCCGCAAACTGACATGTGCTGGCGTCCCACGGGCAGCCATGCTCGCGCGCCCACTGCAGCACCTCCAGATGCCCTCAATGTGCCGCGACCTCACACGCAGTTTGTCCCATGGGCAGCCATGCTCGCGCGCCCACTGCAGTACCTTCAGATGCCCACCTTCAGCCGCAGCATTACATGTGAAGGCGTCCCACGGGCATTTATGCGCGTGCGCCCACTGCAGCACCTCCAGATGCCCATTTACCGCCGCACACTGGCATGTGCTAGCGTCCCACGGGCAGCCATTCTCGCGCGCCCATCGCAGTATCTCCTTATTTTTACTTAACGCCGCAGCCTCACATGTGGTGGCATCCCACGGGCAACCATGCTCGCGCGCCCACTGCAGCACCTCCAGATGCCCACCTGCTGCTGCACAACGACATGTGCTAGCATCCCATGGGCAGCCATGCTCGCGCGCCCACTGCAGCACCTCCAGATTCCCTCCGCTAGCCGAAAGCTCACATGCCATTCGTTTGAACCGGCGATGTGCGCGCAGGTCAGGCGAAGATGTCATTGCCTTGAATGCCCATTCTGCGAGAGGCACGCTTAGAATTACTCGGCTGATGTGTACGGGCACATTGATGTGGTCAGCGAGTGCCACGCGCATGCTGATGCACGTCTGCCGCAAGAGTTGGCGATCGATCGCATCTAAGTTCGGCAAGATGGCGCAAGTCCAGCAGCCACCTTTGCCTAACCCACCATCCAGCGAACATAGGTTGGAGAGGATATCACCCATATTGTATAATTGCTGTCGGGGACGACCGCAGCAGATGGTGTGAAAATAGATATGAATTACTGCTGCACCCCGGTGATCAATTCCAGCTCGCCAATCCGGGTGAAATGAAGGCCGCGTATCCTACTCGGACGCGCAGCGTAACAGTAGTCGTGACCCCATCCCACTATGTTTTATCAGCGTTTCTATCACAACCTATGATGATAACCTACCATGTGCCGAATCTACAATGTACGAAACATGCTGACCCACATGGCCGGTGATATTACACACGGCAACACTTCTGTTGCACATGCACTGAAAACGTGTAAAACTAAACGGTCAAGACTTCAGTTGCAAAAAGCCATGAAGCGTGTCCCAAAACGAATTATCGTCACAAATCTTCTTGAAAAGAAACACGTCCCTTTCATATTGTAAAAGGTCCGATGACAATATTACAATATTTCAGCATAGGTTATGCTCTTTCTAGTATACTCCCACCGGTCGTACTAACGAGATACGGCAATTGTCTCGTGGCGGTGAGTGTGCGCAAATGTTGTCAGATCGTCAAATATCGGTCATAGCGTATTTTCGACGGCATGCTCGCTCAGCAGTCATCCCCAAATGGAACAATCATCGGTGATGTCGTCGTTTATTTGTCGTCAAACGCCTTTGACGTTTATGATATTGAACCAAGACATCGATTCAATTATTGGTCTACGTACAGCAGGGTATCATTCGTGTCGAAAGTCCATTGAACAATGAACAGCGTAACGCACATACGCGATGGTGATGACTGCCACGGTAAGATAGCACACCTTGCATGCATAAATGGGAATATCCTTGGCTCCGGCGCATGGTAGACCTCCTACCTTTATGTTCTTGGACCAAGGCAATACCGCTGCCCTTTATAAGGAGGACACAATGGCATTCGGCAAATTCATGGGGAGACAGACTTTCACCCCCCCCATATGCATCCCCCATCAGGAGGGGGCGGGAAATTGTCTCCGCCGATTTCACCCCTCGCCCCGAGGCGCCACCTCAGCGGTCATCTTTATGCAGTTCAGTCCGATAAGAAAACCCCTAAGTTATTATATTATCACATCTTAGTTCGTGATATCCGGAGCTGTCCACTGCCTGCTTCACAGTGTCTTAGGAGTCTTGATAGATAGATATATTCATCTTTATATGTCTATTTGTCTCCACGAGGTTACTGTAATCACCAAGTGTTAAGAAAACCGGAGATTTGGGGCCAGCCAACAATATTCGCCAACGTGGGCACCCCCGCCAGCGCCAGCGTCCTATGAAAATCGCTAAGAATAGCGGGTCATTTTGTTTCAATCAGCCAGCAATTTTCTTAAAATTTCAGTGATAAACCCGTGATCGTGAACATGCGACATTTAAAAAAGAAATTCCGCATGCGGCGCACCAATAAGAAATACGGCGCCAGTGCCCATATTTCTTAACAACCCCATATTTCATAGCTCAAAAAAGCTAGCCAGCAATATTCACCAAATCGGGTACCCCCCACAGCAAAGCTGGCTACTTTCTCATTGGCGGGTTCTCTTATTACTGAGTGATTACTGCATGGGCCTGACCACTGGTTAGTGGCTGCTCAAAGATTCTGCCTTCCTTTGACCCCGCAGCCTTATTTGCGGTATACCGCGACACACCGTCGCGCGGTCATCTGACTGAGCGCCCAACGCTCTTTTGTAACATCTGAATCTCGTGTGCCCCACTACGCACCGGCCATCTGCTTGGGCACATCTGTCTTCGACTCGAGCGCACCATCTTGCGTCCAACAACAATATTTGTCGTCATATATTTTGACACCTTCGCGAACTCTCTGACCAGCAGCACCGCTATTGCCGAAAACTTGGCTCGTCGCACGACCGTTTTTTTTTGACGTGGCCGGCGTTTTCCTTTCGATAATCTAACCCATTTTGACGTTTTCGTCGCTGGACATTGTCGATTTTACCGGAAGTTACGTTTTCACCTCGTACCCAAACTTATTGGGTTTCGGATTTTGCTGATCTGGCTGAGCGACACCACGCTCATCTACATCTGAAGTCCGTTGGGACTCCATCCACCTTGTCCCGTTGGATCTGCATCTGCTTGGGACTACATTTGTTTCTTAGTTGCGCGCACACTTCACGCGTCCAACGTCTTCATCTAAGCCTTTGACTCTCTGAGCAGCAGCACCCGTTCTTCAGGAGTTCTGGCTTACCGCACGTTATTTTTACCTCTCCAAAGGGTTTTCCCGCGGAAATCTACCCCAATTCGACCTCACTTCCATCACTCGATTTGGTTATTATTTTTGCGGAAATTTGAGTTTTGGACCTTTACCCAAACTCTTCAATCTTCATCAGAATTTACAGTTTCTGATTCACTTGGCATGGTTTCGTTCCGTCAGCGTGCGCGCATGGTTGCGGTTCGCTTCTGCACTGGAACTGCTTCGACGGCGTACGTTTACTTCTGGCTACGACCTGGTGGTGTCTGGCAGTGCTTGTGCGTCAAGCGAACCAAGCACGGCGCCGACATTTTCACCATCAACGAATGCGAGTACTTTAGCTCCCATGACTTCGACTCTCTGCATTTACCCCTTCCACCCGACGCATCCCTCGGCCGCCGTCTGGTGGTGTCTAGTGTTGTTGTCACTATTATTCACACCCGTCACGACCTCTCGTTAATGCCTATTCTGCGAAAGGCGGATTAACCCGCCGTAACAACTTGTTACGGCGGGTTAGCAATACCTACGCATTTATTTTTTACCAAACACATAATCGACTTTCAACGGGTGTCCCTGGTAACAAACCGTTCGTAGACTTCCTAAATGACCTAGACAAAAGCCTACATTGTCCATACTATCAAAAATAATCCATGCCACACGCCCATATCCACCATTTGCTGTCGCAGACGATATCAAGCATGGTGTAGAGCTCGCATAAAGTGAGCAATCTCTTCGACCCAATCATCTTCATTGGCGTGGCTGTATACGTGGTAAATATTCCCGGAATTAAGCATGCATGCCCACTGTGAGCACAAATGTGCCGGTGGTCGGGCAATATATTCATCAGCGACAGTTTTTTAACAAAATAAGTATGGGGAAACATTAAGATTTTCCCCCCGCAAAGGTGGTATGCGCGCGGATGGCATATTGCAATCGGGGAGTGCTGTGAAGGAAAACCTGAGGTCATTTCACATTAAACTTGCTTCGAAAACAACCATCGGCCACTTACGTGTCACTACCTGTCCTACACGGAACTGCCAATATTGGGCTCGTTTGTTAACCCGCCGTATTTCTTTGCGCGACCCGCCATAACCTATGTAGATATTTGCGACTGGTATATCTGTTCAAGCGGTATATACTAGGGCTTCCACATGCAGAACTAACAAATAAACATAAACAATAAACATAAACATCGTGTAGCATGGGTTTCACCCGATACAGTACCCGGAGTTATAAAGTTGTCAACCCGCCGTAATTTTGGCAGAATAGGCATTAAAGCACTTTGCGACGTGCAGGGCGCCCATCACGCACCGCATTTTCACCCTCGACCCCCCGCCCCCCATACGTCGGCGCGCTCGCTCTGGTGGTGCCATTGTGGGATATATAGTGCCGACTATATATTGAGGTGCGGATACTCAGAATGCTTACACTTAAGATGACATAAGAAGTGAAGTTAGATTGAGTGTTGCTCGGCTTAAGCCCGAAACCCTGAACCTGTGACAGCCGTACTGTACGGAGTACTAGTACAGACAGAGGACTGTGACACACACGGGGTGTCACATCCAGCACACCACCCTGTACTATTACGGAGGAAGAGCTAGGGTGGAACAGGCAGTGTTAGGTGAAACAAAACACACCATCTCAAGCGGTGGAAACAGATTGCTAGTGGGGGCCTGTGCTCTTGGCCAGGGCGGTCCCAAATCCCTAGCTAGCACTACACACTGAAGGCTACTGTGCCCGTGATACAGATCTAGTTGTGCTACTAGGCTGCTGACAGTAACTCTAGCCACCTTTAAAGTGGTCCACAGAGCAGAGTTCACAGAGATTGTAGTTGTTGTAGTCCTCAAATTGGAAGTCCAGATTGTAGTCGCCGAAGCTGTCAAAGTCCAGATTGAAGATGTTGTAGAAGTCAGTCGGTCCAGTGTCCAGAAGGTCGGGGTCAGTGAAGTAGTCCACTGTGCCATTCTGATAATCAGAGCAGGCACCGTACACCACCGACGGTGGAGCAATCTCCACATCACAAAGTACAGTGGCGGTGACGATGTCGATCATGGCGATGCTCACACACAGAAACAAAGCAGGGATAGCTGCTGCCGTGAGGAATCTTCCGATTGAAGGTGCCCGTACACCATCAACCCGTGGAGCGGGTGGTGGGACGGCATCATGCAAGTCCTCGTAGTCGGACTCCGTGTCAGCCACGCTAGAGGAATCATGCGTGGAAGAAATGTACGGAGGGAGGGGGTTGAAGGATTGAAGAGAGACCTGTGGCTCGGGCTCGAAGAAGCCCAATTGCACAGACATGCTGTCCATAAAAGACTGTTCGAAGGGCGGCTCACCGTCAGCGAACCGCTTCGGGTAAATTAGCGCGTCGCTCTCGGTCTCGATTGCCACCTCCGGCTCATGCTCCACGACGGCATCGTCGATCACGGAGGGCGTGGGCGAACCGAAGTGGACCATTGGGAAGTGCTGAGTGTCGGACTCAGCACCACCAGCCACCTGCTTGAGCTCGCGGAGAGCGGTGCGTGCTTCGTGCACGCGGGTAGCAAGGAGTGAGGGTTGGGTGGGCGTCAATCCCGCGTACTGTGCTCGGAGCCCCACGTCAATGTCCTCGGAGAACGTGAAGGGTTCCTCGTCCTGCCGAACCAAGGGATGATCATGTTGTGCACAGAGTCGAGCAAAGGCGGTGTCATCCTCAGTGTCGAACGCGGTTTGGAAGGCGGACACGAGGCAGTCGGCGTCGTCAGCTTGCTCAATCACGCACTCGTCGCACTTGATGTCCGCGGTGGGACAATTCGCGGAGTCATGCCAAAACCCCGGAGGGCAACGGACACACTCCGGAACGAAGGCCTTGGAGACGACGTGGAACGACACGGAGTGCATGCCGAAATGCTTGTTGTCGTTGCGGCGGTGGCGGTCTTGCGGCCAATTCCCGCCCTTGGGGAGGGGGGAAGCGGCGAAGCGGTGCTTCATTTGGCGCTGCCGCCCATGGTACTTCCCATCCTCGCGACGGTTCTGGCGGTCACGCCAGGAGGAAGGGGGAAAATGCACACCTGGCTTGCCCGTAGGCTTGCCCGTAGCTGGAGCCGGCCATCTAGTCGTCGGCTCGTCGTGCGCATCCTCGTCGGAGAGCGTTGCGAGGACTTTGTTGGCGGCGTCGATGTGGAATTGAAACTCCTTGATCAGGGCCTTCACGTCAACGTCGGACGGCTGGCCAGAATACAGGATGTTCTTGTCCGTGAGGGGCACGTGCTTCCGCCTGCCGGCGTTGGCGTCCCAAATCTCGAGGACGTGGGCGTAGATGTCCTCAAGCTCGACCTTGGCCAACTCAACGTCGAGACGAAGCGGGGTAATTACCTTGTCGTAGAACTCGGGGTCGAGAGAAGCCAGAAGCTGTTTCTTGGCCATCATGTCGTCGAGAGGTCCAGAGGCGCCGTTGCTAATAGCGGTCAGGCATGCGTCGAAATCTTGGATAAGAGGGTCGGGGTCCTTCTTGTCGTCGAAATAAATGGAGCAAAGCTCCTCGTAATGCCCAAGAGGTCGAACCACGCGAGGGATCAACCTCTTGGTGACCTCGAGGAGGGCACGCTTGCCATCCTGAGGCGAAGCCCGTCCCGAGGCCTCAACCCAACGCCGCGCGGGTGAATTTGGAGAAGTCAACGATGTCAAAGTCGAGAAGAGGATGGCATTGAAGATGGCGTTGACCTCCTTTTGCGCGTCCGCCAAATCAAAAAGAGCGGCGTTGTTGGGATCCTTCTGCTCGAACGCCCGTTGCAAGGACTTCACAATGGCTGTCCAGAGCGTGTTGCGGCGTACTTCATCTCCATGAAAGGTGTCCTCCTTGGAGCCCAAGGCGTCGCGAGAGATCCTCTTGATGATGTCGACATCCCAAGTTGAATTTTGGACAGCCGCAGCTCGAGTCCGGTCCGGAGCCGTGAGATTGACAGCCGGAGAATTTGGCGTCGGTCTATAGCGAGACCCGACGTCGCGTGAAAAAATCGTGTCTAGTCGAATTCGATTGTTGGCCCCCAAGGGAGGCGTGACGTGTGAATTAACACTCATGTTGAAGATCCAGTAGGTGGGAGCGTTGGGGTAGAGGGCCGATGTCGGAGAATACAGAAAAGCGATGGTCGAGAGCCGTAAGATGCAGTGCCGGAACGGATAAATAAGGAAGCCGTAACTGTGAAATTGCAAGATCGGAACGCGGCGGCCAAGGAATTCCACGACAAAAATTGATCAAGTTTCAGTCGAGTAAAATCCAACGCGGACAATACAAATTAATCCCAGGTAGGCGAACGCTGCAGCGATACCAAATTTAATCCGCCCGTAAACTAGCTCTCGACCGCAACTGCGAAAATCACGACATCAAATTTGGGCCCCCAACGCCCCACCAAGCGGAGTGGCTTAGCCACTCATGTAATCAAAAGTAGTGGAAGGTGCCAGGCGCACCATAACCTGTGGGATATATAGTGCCGACTATATATTGAGGTGCGGATACTCAGAATGCTTACACTTAAGATAACATAAGAAGTGAAGTTAGATTGAGTGTTTACTGTAACCTGTGAGATATATAGTGCCAACTATATATTGAGGTGCTGATAACACAGAATGCTTACACTTAAGATAACATAAGAAGTGAAGTTAGATTGAGTGTCGCTCGGCTTAAGCCCGAAACCCTGAACCTGTGACAGCCGTACTGTACGGAGTACTAGTACAGACAGAGGACTGTGACACACACGGGGTGTCACATCCAGCAGCCATGCCACTTTGGGCTGTGGCCCCGCACGGGCGCCCGCGCATTGGTTGACTGGTGTTCATTTTGGCGGCACGTGGTCTCTACATCATCGAAAACACTGCCGCCGCATGCTATTGTTCATATCGTTATTGTTAGCGGTCTACCCCGCGGGAGCAGTTGATCCGCCCCGCGGCACACGCATGGGCTTAAGCCCCTAGAGCACACATCGCAGGAGTAGCCCCGGCGGAGCCTTTCTAGCTGGGTTGGAAAATACCCCTTGATTCTTGTGCACGTGTTCGATTAGGGTTTTCTTGCGTGTGATCCTTACGGCATGGCACCTCACACCCTCGGGGTGAGGTGGTGTCATGGGGAGACAGGACGTTCACCCCAGCAGGTAGGGTGGCTACTGCCAAGTGTACTAGGCATAGTGCCAGAATCGAATCTGGTACTATCACACGTACCAAAACGCTAGAAATTTTGTTGTTGTCCTCCTCTATGTTGATGGTGCTATCCATGATATACCATTACCTTTATGACCCCGAATGAGTCGCCTTATTTCCCGTTGGTCCATAGGTCACGTGTACCCCTCCCAGTAGATGCACATTACCACCAAGGTGGAGTTTGGTGTTACAAAGCAGTGTCCCACTTGTCTTCAAAATCATGGCGCTTCTTTCGATTTTTTTCTCGAACAGAATTTGGATTCAAATCAACCCAGCGAGAACTCGGATTAAAGCTATATAGCATGGCCAATTGTGGATGTGATCATGGGGCAGTTGGCATACTGCCATTCGTTGAAATTGCGACATGTTAAACATCCCATCTCCACCAAATGGTCCAACTCACGCAAGATTCCTTAAGTATGGGGGATATCATCGATTTTGGACCCTAGTAGTCGTGGCACTAAAACTATGAAATAAGTATATTATAACGTCGGATTGCCTCACCAGCGTTATTTAGGACATCAAAAATAAACCCATATATCGTTTTTTAATACCTTTACATGCATGAGAAGTTGCCGTACTTGAGCTCTACCGGTCACATGGAACTTAAGTACGAAACCGCTCGTCCCGATATTCCTACCAAAATGCTAAGCGGCCAATTTATCACACCCTTGGGTGTTATTGAATCCCAATACTCGCGTTAAAGACGTTCAAATGGCACAATGTATGACGACCACTTAGAATTCATCCCAATAATGAAATGTGACATCATGCATGCCACGCCTCATGGCCACCTAGCGTGCCCTTTAAGTCACCGCGTGCTTGGTACTTGAGACAGTACCAGAAATTTAAATATTTTCATGGCGCTACACCCCCCAAAAGCACGACGCACATACACATGCCTACAATTCATGAGAGTATATTTCAGCATAAATAATAATTCAAAAGGGTCCTAAATGATTTTTCAAAACCTTCATGGGACGCATACACCCCCTCTAGCAGTGCCAATATTAAAGCACACAGTTTGGTACGTGTGACAATGCCATACCACCGGGCAGCAACCATATGGGGAAGTGTCTCCTCATATTTCACCCCTCGCCCCTTTGTGGCTAAGCACTACTTGGGCAACAGAGCACACCATCGGCCAAAGAAGCAGGCCAATGACTACATCCATATATTCCATAGGCGCCGACACCGATCAACGTTCCTGCTTCTTCGTACACTTGGCCTTTGCATACACCTTGCGAGCAACTAGTACCACAACACACTGGCTCAGATCCCCACCCAGTTTGTGGACAACCGAGTTGTACCATATCCTCTTCTCCCATCACAGTGTCACAAGGCAAAACACCGGAAGGTGTGGCGTGGGGAAGTGCGCTAACGTAGCTTCCGTTCAAGTGGGGGTCGTGGCAAGAGCTTCGTGAGATCGTTCTTTGTAGTTCACTAATAGAGCCATTGATACCGCATATGTGCCAACCACTACCACACAAACTATTCGCCGACTGAGAATGTGTCGCACGAAGGTTTGAATCATACCAAGACCCTACACAAAAGCGCCCATTGCCTATTACCCCACAGTTCGTAGGGATTGACGTACTACTTTCGTTAGATACCGGAGTAGGAACGATAGTCGCGACATCGGCGCTCTCGAGCCTATCAACCTTATCCTCCAAGTTTTGCACTCTTTCTACAAGCGCAAGAACCTCGTTGATTGTTGCCACTTTCTCGCCAGCCACGTACAACCCATCACTGTAAGTCACCGTGAGGGTCTCCGTTATCCCCTGTCCAGGGATGTTCGTAAAAACACGGTACCCTTCCTTAGCAGCAACTGTACTCGAGTAATGCGAGTCTCCATATAGGTCACTCATGCGAAAGTTCTGCGAAACATACTCTCGCTGATCATCCGCCAAAGAAAATACTGCAACTCCAACGAGTGTAAACAAAATCGCCAGGAAAATACGACCCATTCTATCTCTGCAACACACGCTCGGACGAAAAAGACGTAATCGCACGACTACCCGAAGGTATTACCAAAGGCCGCTCAAGTGTGTGCCTCAACCACCGGAGTCACCTTCGAAGAGCGGAAAAATAAAATGAGTGAAAAGTGAAGAACATCACGGTTCGGTGCTTACGAAAGTTTGTGAGTAACCCGCAAATGGCTCTGGCGCACTTGACAAGATTTATAATTTTCCCCCACTGTAGAACTCGATGGGAACAATACCCAAGGAATCACACCTTGAACTCGAGACAGACAGAATCGGGAATGAAATGAACGGATGGAAAATCGGGAAAACCCATTTCCGAAATACTGGCCGTTAGATTACGCTTAATTTTCGTCCGCTTGCTACTGTTGAAGGCGCGTTAAAGTTAACTAGGTTAAAAATTCAGAGTGCTGCGAGGTCGCCTGTCGTGTGATATATTTCATGATATTATATATGGTGGGCTGTCCACAGTATTCCAGCCGCGCAGCTCGTTAACACTGTGAACCGGATCGAAAATCGGGGACCAGACCAAACTGAGCCCAGTGGAGAGATTTCCGCTCCAACTATTCTATACTTCAGCTATACAAACAGTTTGGGAGGCATCCCATGAAGAATCGGTAAATCTGAACCGCTCATTTCAGCATCGGGCGGTCTAAACACGGTTTGGGCGCGGAAACAGTTGAATGAATTAAACGTCCACAGAAATGTTTTTTCCCGTAAACCACAAGGCGGAGGCGGTTCCAGGCACTCTTACGCGAAACTTTTATGGAGGTTGCACTGGCAGAACGGTGTATACGAACGCCTATACAAAGATTGCTAGAAATTTACCTTGAATCTTGGAGAGATGGACCGTTTAGGATGAGAATGACCCGAAACCGGCTGTTCGACCTCAATAAAAGTTGGAGATATTCACCGTACGTAGGTTGCCAGCAATATGTCGTTTGCCGCGAGTTTCGCAGTAACGCAAAAGTTTAACTTGATTTAGCATGGTGCCGTTGGCTTGAATTTTCTTAATGTAACGAGGTAGAGACTTGTTTTGTACGTATGGCGCGTAAACGAAAGTATCTCTTGGACAGAGCTAAACGTATGGCCGAAGTAAGAACAACTGAAAGTGCTGCAAATACTCTCCTTGAAATGGGTTCCTTAAGCGAGGCTGCAGAAATTGTTGCGCGATCTTCAAACGCGGATGTGCACTCTCCAGTTCGAAAAAATGATGTTTGGGTTCAGTCAGATAAGTGGCGTCGTCTACGGAGCGTGTTGGAAAAACCTGATGGGGACCCGGCCATAAGTGCCTATAGGATGCGGAGTCATCTCGAGTTAGAAAAGGAGATAAAGCACAGAGATCCCAATGGTCAAAAAAAGCTAGGTAGAATGGGTCGACTCGAAGATATCCTTGCGGCTAGTAAAGCCGAGGTTAGGAACAGTAAACACGTCGTGCGCGTCGAGCGTTTGACAGCACAGGCAGTTGTGAATGAGGCGAAGAAAGACAGGGATAAAATGGCCAAGCGATTAGAAGTGGTAGAGAACTCTTCGACAGCTGAGCATGTAAGAGAGCAAAAGTACGAGTTGCAGAAGACAACACTGTTACTGCGACAAACTCAATCCAAGTTGCAGCGTTCTGCCAAGGCTGGGTGGAGTCTCAAGGGAAAACTGCGGCAAGTTGCACATCGCGTGACCCCGAGCATCGTGAAGCAGTTTGTGGACAAACGACTTAGGCGTGGGAAAGTTGTTTGGAGTTTTACTGTCATGGAAGAGTCCGCCAAGTTGCGAAACCTAGGTCTCAGTGCTACTGTCATCCCAAAGGTATAACACCTTTGCAATTTGTAGATTTCTTGATGGTTGAATATGTGTTGTGGCTCACCAGACACCTGCAGCTTGCCTGCGCTACATATCATATGTGTTGCATATGATATATGATATCATATATATTTTCACCAGCCAGTTGCACACGCAGGTTTGGAGGAGCATATACCGCGCTTGCATCGGTGGCGAATTTCCGGACTCCGAAGGGCGGGTGTCGAACTGGATGAGCACCTCGCAAGTGAGGCAGTGGTCTCTCGTTGTAGCTGAGTTCAAAACCGAAGCCATCGTCGGTCTGCTTGATATTGAAAAGTGCCCCATCCCGGAGGCGTGGAAAGAGATCTTGGCCTCTACCCTAGTGTTTTCTGTACTTTTCGACACCTCTGTGCGTTTCACAAAACATCTCATGCCTATGCGCCTGGCTTTCTTCGACTTTCTTGAGTACAAACCAGTGACGCCCCTACTAAAGATAACCTGCGTCCCAGATACCTCTGGTGAGACTCAAGCACTTCAAGTGCTTCGTGAGTTTGATGCCCGTGGCGTGGCTTCAGGATGTATTCATGCCACGACGGATAATACGAACAGCATGTCGGGGCGGGGGGGTAAGAAGGGAGTGGGGAAAGGAGGTGCTGTTCACATCCTAGAAGGGGTGCTAAAGAAACGGCAGAGCACCAGCGGTGAGTATCCGTTTATCGAACAAGGAATATCTCGAGGGGGTTGTGGCGCGCACATCGAGCACATCAAGTACACCGCTTTTGAGCAAGCACTGTGTGGGCAAACACCCAAGGACTGGGACGAGAAGCATGTCGTAACCATGCTCAATAAGGTGTGGTGGTTTCACCACAACAAGACCCATGGACAGTGGCAAAAGCTATCCTACTTGTATTCCAACGTGTTTGGTATCGTCCTGGCCGCTTTTCGGCGGTGTATATCCACTCGCTGGGAGTATAACGTGGACGCTATGGCAAACTTCGATCGCCGCGCTGCAGAGATTCGAATCTGCATGTTCCTATTTATCATTCACTGTTGTGTGTTGTCGAAGAACGTGGGCAAGCACATGCTAACCGCTTTCAAGTGGAGTTCTTGCCCAGTTCTGCGTTTGCAGATGAAGGTCATGATCAACCTTGGTGCTGCAAGATACCGCCGCTCGCTTAACTGGTTGAAAGGTCAAGATCCTGAAGTGCGCATCACCCTTCCCACCGGGGAGAAACGTTGCTTGCCTCCGGGTCACCGTTTCCACGAGATGCCCGACAAGACCTTGGAGTGGCAACGGCAGTTGATCGGTGACCTTGCGCACATGGAGGCGAACGGCGATCTTTTGCGGCACAGACCTGTTGTTTCTGGTCCCGCGTTAGTCCGTTTCAGGCGGCTGATGGGACTCTTGGTGAGTCGCATCACTGTTGGGCACGAGTATGTGCAACAGCTCGAATATGGGTATCATGCCTATTGCCTGAGCTACACTGAATGCTTCACAGTATCTCCAGTGCTCTCCTGGGATTGGCCACTAGGCCACCCAGTTGTCCTACAAAGTGGATTGGTGTGGGACGAGAGGTTTGAGGACAATGACTATGATCCCGCCACGTTTGACCCTGCAAACCTCGTTGGAGAGCCGAAGGTCCTGATAGATATCCCTTCAGAACGAGGTTCACTGAAAGAGAGCCTCAGGCCGGTGTCAGAGTTTACTGGCCTCTTGAGTGGGGTTCTCAAGCTTGCGTGGGTTGCTCTCCCCCCAAAGGCCTTTGACGACCTGTTTGATGGTGTGATGGCTGGGTGCCGGCTCTCTTTGCAAAGGCATATCAAGTGGTATGAAGAGTGGCAGCGTCTCCCTCATTCTATCGGCCGTATATTATTGGTGGAGACTACTGGTCCTGCCTATGCTCGCGCCTTTCTCAACGTGTTTTTCAAACATCGAGTCCACGTACATAGTGAAGGACATGTGCCTACCCTCCAACAGGTACTATTCCAACACTACTTGACAGTGGACAAGAGGGGAGCGGCTAAGGCGAAGCACTTACAACCTCATCTAACTGGAATCTCTGCAGTGCCGAATACTTTCAGGCTTCGTGAACTTTTGGCGCACGACCCTGACTTCTTTGAGGAGTTAGTGAGGTATGCTTATCCATCCACCGAGGAAGATATGGTGGTGGGCCCATTACTGGAGAAGTGGGGGTGTACATTTGTTTACATACATTACGTCTTGACCCAACAGATAGAGGGTGACTTCAGTCGGGTCAACCACACCGCCCACAAGAATATGACTATGTCTACCATTAGTGCAGTGAATGTCGGGCATGGCATCAACTCCATCAAAGTGGATCCGAGCAAGGAGGTTGTGAAGGCAGCACGGAAGGCTGTGAACGAAGCGAAACCGGACATGAAGTGTGAAGCTGATGCGATGCACCTATTGGAGGTAGAGAAGTTCTTAGCCGAGGAGAAGGAGAAGACTTTAGCTCGATTGGAAAAGGCACGCTCGCGTGAAGCCGCGGAGACTGCAAACCAAGTCAAGGAAGTATGCGGCAAGTGCTTCGCCACAAAGAAGCGCGTTGTGAATAAGGTCAGTATATGGTAGTGTTTGTGTACTTGCTCTCAAATTATTGATATAGTGCTTGGGGCTTATGCACCTCTTTTGTTGAGGCTCTTATCTTTCTGCGTTGGGTTCGCAGGAGTGCATAAAAGAAGGGGGGCCCTATTGCGCACACTGTTGTGCCACTGATGGATGGGGATGTATCAAATGCAAGAAGATGATATGCCCTACCTGCACCAAGCGTCTCGTCAACAAGGTGAGTTTTTAATTTGTTGTTGTTCAAATTGCTTGGTGATGTTTGGATTGAATACATAGTTCACTATGATGTGTTGGTCGCATGCAGGAGTGTGGTCGAGAAGGTGGGCCTTTCTGTGCGACGTGTTGCAAAGCACAAGGTGGGTGTGACATGTACGTGTCGCACATGCACAAAGGTCCCCGGCAACCAGTTGAAAACCCGTCGCCATCTTCGGAGCATAATGCGGAGGTTCATAAAGAGTTGTGCGACTTTTTGGGATTGAATCTTCTCGCCCCGGAGAACGACGTCACCGAAAATGGCCAACCCTCACATGAATCTACACATGAATTGTGCATGGTTTGTGGCACTAAGAAATCACATCAGGTATTTCCAAGTGGGAAAGTGTCTATTCATTAATTGTTTCCTTTTATGTTGAAGTTTCCTTAGAACTGAAGATGAATTTTGGGGATCCGCAGAGTTGCAGGCATGTGACTTGTCGCCCTCGGAACGATGCTTCGAAGAGGATGTGCGCAGATTGTTGTCGTGCTGTAGGAGGTTGCAAAGGTTTGAAAAGTCACCACGTGTCACCTGCAGCGCAACCCCCTGCGGCTCCAGTGCAGCCGGCACCGGCTTCAGCGCAAACCCCTGCAGCTGCAGTGCAGCCGGCACCGGCTCCAGCGCAACCCCGTGCGGCTCCAATGCATCCGGCACCGGCACCGGCTCCAGCGCAACCCCCTGCGGCTCCAGTGCAGCCGGCACCGGCTCCAGCGCAACCCCCTGCGGCTCCAATGCAGCCGGCACCGGCTCCAGCGCAACCCCCTGCGGCTCCAGTGCAGCCGGCACCGGCTTCAACGCAACCCCCTGCTCCAACGCAGGCAGCAGTACTCGATTCACTCGTGGAAGACTTAAGCATGCGCACTTCCCCAGATGTCGCGTCAGGCAAGCATCCTGCAAGTGAATCGCCAAACACTTTGGAATGTCTAGAAAGCACCCCTCGAAGTAATGCTGGCCATAGTCTTAGGCGCAAGTTGAATTACTAGAGTAGTGAGGCGCACGTACATATAAATAAGGAAATTGCAAGTGGTTCACCCAAGCATGAATTAAGTAACTTGCCAGCATATCGTACAAGTTACCCAAAAGATATATGTTAATACAATGCAGCATAGTCTGGTGGCCGCACAGAACACGGTGTAAAAATGTAAGCATTATTTTACCCTGTTCCCTTTAAGCCTGTAGTTTTAGGGCATAGTAAGTAGAGGTTTCTTATGCTTTGCATGGTTATGTATGGCATTTGCTACTGGCCGAATTCTAATCATGTGTCCGAGTGAGTGATGTTACGCCACGTTCTTGTGTGCTCGCTCATTCGAAGTTATGGATAGCGGATCACGAGCGAGCGGTGGTAGGCATATCGAATTGTGCATGTTACACGGGATGTAAGGAGCTATATATGTAACACCCCATCATGAATTCGTCGATTTTGAGCTCGGAAATAGATTCGGCAGAGTCAAATTAGTCTAGGATACCTTATATTCCCCTTGGTGTGAACGTATCGTCATGAAACGCTGATGCATGTATCAGAGCGGCGGTCTATTATACATGCGGAGGGTGCATCGAATTAGGGCGCTACAGGTAACACCCTATTGCGAATTAGTCAATTCTGAGCCCGGAAATGGATTCCGCATAGGCAAATTAGTCTAGGACAATATTGGTCCACCCTGGTTTGACCGTGGGAAAAGTCTAGGAATTTTATATAGAGTATGACTTCTAGTGACGGCTCAGCCAGTGTGGGCAGACGACCATAATTATATCACACGTGAAAAACACTCCAAAACGTTAAGGCCAGTGCTGAGTGCAACTCACGGGGAAGCCGATTTCCCCCCCACTGTATGGGGGCCTGCTTCTCCTTTGCGTCACCCCTCACTGTGTGTGGCATGTGTCACACGTGACCGTGTCTCCGTCACTTTAGCCTGCTCTAGTTAGACAGTCCGTCCGTATGTCTCTCCAGTTTATTGCTATTCCGTTTCCGAGCACCCGGCACTGTGTTTTCTGTGACATATCGTGCATATATATATCTTATATATATATATTCCCTCAGATCTCCCTTTCTGTCAGGTTATCGACCCACTTCACGCTAAGTGGTGTTTCGGTAGGCATCAGCTCGCTTTGGCTCTTTGCCGATTCTAAAGTTCCCTCAAAAGTACCTTACGGTTACGGCGCATTCACCGCAACCAAATTTCCTTAAGACAACACGTGGGCTGCCTACCGTCAACGAGAAAGGTTTCCTACGTTTTCCCTCGGCCAAAATTCCCTCTTTCCCTCTTGTTCCTTCACCCTGGCCGGTTATTCCTTCCGATGTCTCAACACCGCCAATCAACCCTCGCAGAGGCGCTTCGATCGGCACGACGGGCTAGTGCTACTCCTTCTCCGCCCCCTGAAATTCTGGCACTACGACGCCGGGTCCGACACGACCGAGACGCATTGTCTCCACCGCCTCTCTACGTTCGCGTCCTTCCTCATTGCGTCCTTCGCCCACGCCCTTCATGTTCTTCAACGACCCGTCGGTCCTCATGTCCACGCCGGTGGAGGAGGGGAGGGAGGACGAGTACCTTGAGCAATTATCTTACGCTTTCACGTACTCCACCGACATCGTCACCATTTTGCGTCCTGGAGGGTTTCACCCTAAAAATGGCTTTACCCTTGACAACGACTCCGCAGACACGGATTTCACTGCTTTGCTCGCTGCCATGAGACACGTACTTTACCCTGTTTCCTTCACGGAGTTCTCCAAGCTCCTCGACCTCGAGCACGACTACGACTTTTACCACGTCGTGCTCAACGAGATCATCTTCACAATCCTTCCAGTTCTACTTCGTGGTACTGCATTGGCCTTGTACTCCGAGGCCGCGCGCTCCCATCCTGGTGACGGCCGCTATGTTCTCCAGCGACTACGGTTTGAGGTCGAGGGCGTCCCTGACTCCGACTCCGACCGCTACTGGGTGAAGATGCGTGCTGTCATCATCGACGAGCACAAGGACCCCGCCCCCCAGCTCACGACCATCCGCACCTTGGGCGACAAGCACGCCCGACTCAACCCTGACTACAGCGAGTCCAAGCGCGTCCGTGACCTCTGGCACATCCTGACCGACTCCGCCAAGCAAACTCCTTTCGTCAACCCGTTGTACGTCAACGTCATCCGCGATCTTCGAGCTGGTGCCCCCTTCTCCTTTTCCACGCTGTGCTTGCGTATCCGCACGGTGTGGAGAGAAGAGTTGGCATTTGCCACCCCCGCCGACGCTTCCCTGTCTGGTGGTGGTGGTGATCGACAGAAGAACCCGTCCTTCAACTCCGTCACCGTGGAGAAGAAGCCCGGCTACGCCATTAAGTGTGTTGGTGAGTGGCGGGTGGACCCCCCTGGCTCACCGCTGAAGCGGTGGAAGGGCGTCGGGTTCCCGTGCATCACCTGTTTCCGGCTGTGGGGCCTCACTGACTCTCACCCTGGGACTAAGGGCTTGTGCCCTTACACATGCGTAGCAGCATTCTCCCCCACGCGTGCCCCTCCCTCGGCTCTGCCTGTGGGCAATCGACCGCTTCCGCGGGAATTCGCATCGGCCATGGCGTCCCTGCAGGCAGCTGGTGGTGCCTCCGCGCAGTCTGTGGTGGTGGCGGACGAGCAGGCCGACCCCGCACCGGCCGACCCTGAGCCGGTCGGGTCGGTGATGACCTTCATTGCTCCTGTCCCTGACCCGCCTCCGCCGCTCGATCACGCCGCGGCGGGGTCCGATGGCGATGTTGCCGAGCCAGCGGCTGAGACGCATCCCACCACTGACGCGGCTCCGTACCCTGCGAGCGACTCCGACTGTGAGGCAGAGCCGGTCGCCATGCACGCTCTCCTTGACGACGATGAGGACTGGCCCGCTTTACGATCGACGCCGTGGATCCCTCCAATCATTGGTTCAGCTGACCGCCGAGCTCCAGCCAACTAGCTTTAGCCTTAGCCGCAATGTAGCTTCGTGCAGAGTTTATCCGCATCTTGCCAGCTGTTAGCTGGCCGCGATGGGCCTTTCATTGAACTCTGACATTGAGTGACATTGGGTTTTAGGTTTTAGGGTTTGCTTGCTCTCGGACTGCCACTCACACCTTCGGGGTGAGGTGGTGTCACGGGGAAGCCGATTTCCCCCCCACTGTATGGGGGCCTGCTTCTCCTTTGCGTCACCCCTCACTGTGTGTGGCATGTGTCACACGTGACCGTGTCTCCGTCACTTTAGCCTGCTCTAGTTAGACAGTCCGTCCGTATGTCTCTCCAGTTTATTGCTATTCCGTTTCCGAGCACCCGGCACTGTGTTTTCTGTGGCATATCGTGCATATATATATCTTATATATATTCCCTCAGATCTCCCTTTCTGTCAGCAACACCGAAACTTGGGAAAGCAAATACTGTACTCCGGAACCGGAGTCTCTGAGCCGCGGCCGAAGCGATCGAGATTCGATTATTCGAGGTTTTTTACATTTTTGAAGCTCAGAGACTCCGGTCTTTTATGCCAAAACCAAGAAAACAGCCGTAAATCTCACTACCTTTTTTCAAGTCCTCTCTGTTGTTTATCTGGTGATAAAAATGCAGCGTGTGCAGCGTGATCATCCCCCCCGCCCATTTTGGAGAGCGTCACGGGGAAGCTGATTTTCCCCCCACTATATGGGGGCCTGCTTCTCCCTGTTTCACCCCTCGCCGTGTGTGTGACATGTGACACCCATAGCCGTGACAACGATCCTGCTAGTTAGCCTCCGTTACTGCTAACTTATCAATTTTATGTTATCACCGTTCCGAGCACCCGGCCCTGCGTGTTTTCTGTGTTTCACTGTCTATATATTTACCCGTTACAAATATATAGTCAGATCATCCTTTCTATAAGGTTATCGGTCCCGTACCGCGCTAGTGGTGCTCACTGCATTCAGCTCGCTTCGGCCTCATCGCCGATTCTAAACCGTTCTTATCCGTCAACTGAGTGAAGACATCTCCGTTACCGTCTTTGCCCGTTCGAGTGCTCCGCCTACCGTTTGTGATTGGTGGTTTACTTTACCGTTGTTATGGTCCGTTCTTATCCGTTACAGCTTTTGTCGGAATTCTGGCATCCTACTTCGTTCCAGGCATGTCACAACAACGTCAAAGCGTCCTTGCAGAGGCTCTGCGTTCTGCAAGGCGGACTGGCGCCGCATCTGCGCAGTCCTCACCGTCATCCAACGCTAATTCACCTGGCACATCGCGTCCGAGGAGGATCGTGACCACCGCCTCCTTGCGTTCGCGTCCATCGTCATTACAGCCATCGCCGACTGCGTCCATGTTCTTCAACGACCCGTCAGTACTTTCCTCCACTCCAGTGGAGGAGGGGAGGGAAAATGAGTACTTGGAGCAGCTGTCGTACGCTTTCACCTATTCCACCGACATCGTCACCATTTTGCGCACTGGAGGGTACAACCCTAAAAACGGTTTTACGTTCGACAACGACACTGCCGACACCGATTTTGCTGCCCTCCTCTCCGCGCTCCGTCATGTTCTCTTCCCCGTCTCCTTCACGGATTTCTCCAAGATCCTCGACCTCGAGCACGATTATGACTTCTACCACGTCGTCCTAAACGAGATCGTGTTCACCGTCTTACCAGTTGTTCTTCGTGGTACTGCCTTGGCTTTATACACCGAGGCAGCACGTGATGGTCGTGATCACCCTGGGGATGGCCGCTACATTCTTCAGCGTCTGAGGTACGAGGTGGAGGGGGTGCCGGATTCCGACACGGACCGTTTTTGGGTCAAAATGCCTTCCACCATCATCGACGAGAACAACGACCCCGCCCCCCAACTTACCACTATCCGTGACTTGGGCGACAAGCACGCCCGCATCAACGTCGGGTACAGCGAGGAGAAGCGGGTGAAGGACCTGTACCACATCCTCGCCAACTCCGCCAAGCATTCACCCTTCGTGACCCCGTTGTACGTCCCCATCATCCGTGAACTCCGTGGTGGTGCGCGGTTCTCTTTTTCCACGTTGTGCCTGCGTGTGCGCACGGTGTGGAGGGAGGAGCTGCCTTTCGCCACCCCCGCCGCCGACACCGTCCCCCCCTCTCCCCCTGGTGGTGGTGGTGGTGACGGTGCCCGTCCGAAAAAACCTTCATTCAACTCCGCCTCCGCCCATCGCGAGCCGACCCACGCCATCAAGCCCGTGGGTGAGTGGCGACCCGAGCCGGCTGGCGCCCTCATCATGCGCTGGAAGGGTGTCGGGTACCCATGCATCCTTTGCTTTCGGTTGTGGGGGCTCACCGACGCTCACCACGACACCAAAGGCATTTGCCCCTTCACGTGCAAGGAGGCCTACAATGCCTCACGTGTCCCCGACTCCGCTCTTCCAGCGGGCAATCGACCGCTGCCGCGAGAGTTTGCTGCCGCCCTCGCCTCGTTCCAGGGGGCTGGTGGTGCCACCGCCCAGTCTGTGGTGCTCGCGGAGCAGCAGCCTGACCTGCCGCCGGATGCGGCGGTAATGACCTTCATGGCCCCTCCGGCCGACCCGCCTCCATCTCTCGATCACGCGCCCGCCGCGGACTCCGACGTGCACTCCGTGCAGGCCGAGGGTCCCAACGCGGCAGGCATGCCGCAGCACGGGGGGAGTCTGGACTTCGCCTTCGAGCCCGAGCCGATTGCGATGCTGGGTTTCGCCGATGGAGAGGAGGATTGGCCAGCCTTCCGTGAGACTCCGTGGGTTCCGCCAATCATCGACAGCTCAACAAGCCGTCAGAAGACCTTACAATGAGCCATGCAACTCCACCTAGAACCAATTCACTTGCTGCACAGTGCCCATGCTTGTTTACTGCTAGTTGGGCCCCTGGCTCCAGACACTAAGTGACATTGAGTTTAGGTTTTAGGGTTTGCTTGCTTCGGGATGTCCACTCACACCTTCGGGGTGAGGTGGTGTCACGGGGAAGCTGATTTCCCCCCCACTGTATGGGGGCCTGCTTCTCCCTGTTTCACCCCTCGCCGTGTGTGTGACATGTGACACCCATAGCCGTGACACCGATCCGTGACCTGCTAGTTAGCCTCCGTTACTGCTAACTTATCAGTTTTATGTTATCACCGTTCCGAGCACCCGGCCCTGCGTGTTTTCTGTGTTTCACTGTCTATATATTTACCCGTTACAAATATATAGTCAGATCATCCTTTCTATAAGAGCGCAATTATCCTACAAGACATGGTAGAGGCATATTTACTTTGGTTTTCACCTCAATTCTGAACCTTTTCCCTACACGAAGTTGTAAGGAGCGCGACATCATGGGTGAGCAAACGCCATCTCCCCACGTTCATTGCTTTTACTGTATTGTCCGGAAACGTGCGACGATGGGCGCAGATTTTACGTGCGCATCCTGAAAACACTTGAACAACTCACACTAGGTATCTAGCGTTGTACTGTATGTGGGACCGCCTTTCACGTTCCAGTTGGGTTTTGCTCACAGGGTTCGCAATAAACCGACATTTGCGAGCGTATGTAGAATCTCGACTACAGCTCGTTTGCGTCTGATGATGGGCGGTAATGAAAGGTGAAGATCCCCTCTACCACTTCCACAACTCATATCCTTTTTGTTAAGTGATGTAGGGGACCGTTTTGACGTTCCAGTTGGGGTTTGCTGGCAGGGTTCGCTAGAAAACGAGATTTTTGAGTGTTCGCTAAATCTTGTATACAGCTCGGTTGCGTCTGAGGATGGGCGCAAATGAAAGGTGACGAACCCCTCTACCACTTCCGCAACTCATACCCGTGATGTTCTGTGATGTAGGGGACCGTTTTTGACGTTCCAGTTGGGGTTTGCTCGCAGGGTTTGCTAGAAAACGAGACTTTTGAGCGTCCGCAAAATCTAGTATACAGCTCGGTTGCGTCTGAGGATGGGCGCAAATGAAAGGTGACGAACCCTTCTACCACTTCAGCACCTCATGCCCGTGATGTTCTGTGATGTAGGGGACCGTTTTTGACGTTCCAGTTGGGGTTTGCTCGCAGGGTTCGCTAGAAAACGAGATTTTTGAGCGTTCGCAAAATCT
>LGRX02007970.1:0-62865 GCA_001247695.2 Cymbomonas tetramitiformis | reverse complement strand
GTAAACACATGTGCGTACTGGATGTCGGCGATGGCGATAGTAATGGTAACAGGATTAAACAACATGCTGTAGGGCTGGATGGAGAATATCTCCAGACCCGAAGGCAGTATCAGTGCTCAATATGCAGCTGGTAACTGCTGAGCACTGCCCATGCCATATTCACTATCGCTGGAGCAACATCAAAATCTACATTGCATTATGACAGTTGATGCAGAACTGATCACTCACATGCATGTACCAACTCAGATCAGCAACCATAAATGAACTGACAAAGGTTATGGACATACACACACAAACATGGTGTTGTGTAAGTACTGCTCAGATTATATCTAGCAGTGTCCAGATGTATTTGAACACAGAGATATCACTTGATATACTCGTTGTGTACATTCAAATATATCTTAGGATCTGATACAACTGTGAATCCATTTGCAGTTGATTTATCTTTATGTCACCAGAGAGTGCAATTGCCTACATGGGTTTCAATCAGAAAAACCCATATTTCATGTTCACCATACATATTGAATTTTTGAGATATTCACTATTGTGCCATGAAAAATATCATGTGCAAAAGTGAAGAATGTTGCAGCATTTGTTTAGCTTACAACTCACACACACACTCAGATATGATATATATATATATACGGCTGAAAAAGCTGTAAAATAGGTGAAAATGCTCCACGCATGATTTCAAAACGAAAAATGTGTGCCCATTTTATGTGAAATTATGATTTTATACCTATTAAGGTATCAGGAAATCATAATGACACATGTCATATCTCATGTAACACCCTAGATACTAGGTGTTGAATATATAGGGGTGCACCATTGGCTGTAGCAATAAATCGGTCAAAATGCTATACGTGAAATACATTTTGAAAATTTCGGATTGATTTTTTTGCTAAAATGAATATTTAGATATCAAATGACAATCCCTGATTTATGCAGCATGTGTAACACCCTATAACACCCTATAAATCGAATGTGTGTGTCAGGGGTGTAACACACCTCCTGAAAATCACTTTACGTTTATGTGGGCATTAAATGCAGTTTTGCTTAAAAATCTTTGCAAAAACGTTATACTGCTTATTTCCTACCTGTATTAGGGTTACTGATATCAAGTAACACCCTAAACACTGTATTGAGTAACAGGGCCGCTGTAACTATATATGCTCAAAAATGCCAGTTTTATTTCGAAAAACTTCGTTTTTTGGCATTATTATATCATGCTAAATCATCATAGACATGATAATACTATGGGCAACAACCCTAAAACTGTAGGGCAACAACCCAAAAACTGCAGGGCTACAACCCAAGGACTGTAGGGCTGCAACCCTAAAACTGTATGAGCTGCTTTCTATAAGGACTGCAAGCTATAAATATAAGCTATAAGGTATATAAACAACTGACTGCCTATGTATTCACACTTCCTCAAGGGGGGAAGAAGGTGGATAGGATTCACACATATCCATTTCATATTCCGATCTGGTGATTTCTGATAGATTGCTTTTGATAAAATCACTGCATCCATAAATAACGTTGAAATCTGTACAACGTTAAATCCACTATCACTAATAAAGTGTAAACTTGGATGGGAAACTATATCCCAATGACTATAAGTTGACTTTTGCTCAGCATTTACATTCTCGAGTAAGTTTGGAATGCTGAACTATATACATAACATATAACCTGATACCATGCTTAATTGCATTTCCTGGATCAGAAGATGATAGTTATATAATGTATATATATATATATATCCCACCTGATGCACTTTGGCACTATAGCCGTACATAAGAGTGGAAAGGACAAGTGCATCGCTGTAAGACTGGTTGATGTAGTCCCAGTGCTGAAGGCAGAATTTGGCACCTGAATAACAGCTGATAACTGTTGGTGACCATCATACAAGACCTTCCAAGCGTAACTCCTTTGATCCTAAGATGCAAGTGAATTGTTCATAAATGTTGACATCACATAAAAGCATTCTGATAAAAACCCTATATATTCATATGAGATGTCGTCACTACAATGACATGCGGGTTTTTGAATCGTCGAAATAAGTATAACTCCGATGAATTCATTAGTACAGAATAAGCTGTTGAGATTATTCTCCGGCTGGATTGCAATCATTCACAATCCCTGTACATTCCGGTGACAAAATATTGCACTGGACTGATCACCACATTGGTATAATCTGTGATATATAAGTCACCAGAGAAAGCATTGCAATCAGCACAATGTTGTCTAGACTCACAAAGATGAGTAACATATATTATCAGATGTAATAAACAGAGGCACAATGTGACCTACGCTAAAATCGCGTATGCTCGGGCACTGTATTGTGACCTGCGCTAAGATCGTGTATGCATGGACACAACATGACTCGTGCCAATGACGTGGACATATTTTTTGCCACGACATCACATCTGAAATCAATGAATCACTCAGAGAGAAGGTGTTGACATCGGTATACCACCATTATATATATAGTCATGAGGATTTTAAAGAAGACATAGTCTCTCCGATATTGACAAACATGGTACATATATATATATATCCATGCTCTCTGATCATATATTGACATCCCACAGCATACGATAATGGTAATAGCAAACCACTTCGCTGCTGGAGGGTAGTGTTGTATTTTATACAGCACATGCATGGGCACTATATGACCCACGCTGATGACGTGAATTCGGGCTGCATCCCAAGAACTGCAATGCACCTTCGGTGCAAGGGGCTGCATCCCGAGAACTGCTATCCAGCTTCATAGTAAGCTATCACGTCATCACATAGAGGTCGGACCTCTGTTGTATTTAAACGGCGCTTGACAACCGCCTAGCAATACACTTCCTTGAGGGGGGAAGATGGTAAGCTAAAAATACAACTAAAAACCAAATAAATAATAAAGACAAATAATAAAATAAAACAATTAAGTTGCATCATCGTTTTTGCTTTGGTAAGCCTGACTATATACAGTCAAACCATGCAGAACTCCATGAAGTTGACACATATAAGTATCAAACATTTCTAAGGTCATCAGCCATGACATACATATGAGCTTGATTTTGAAGACCTAGACATTGTATACATCTGGTCTAGCATGTATCCAGACTAGAATTGTATACTGACACGGTGCAAGCACTATAGCCTCTGCCACCGATGATCATTGAAAAGGGCAACCATTCTTGATATTTCATACATATCATCTGATTGTATCATTAAAGGTGTCAAGAGTACTCAATGCAATATGCAGGCTACAGCCTGAGTACAACACCTAAAAAGGTCAAAGCCACTGAGCTGACCAATGCAGCATAAATGCTAACTACCTTGAAGGCTATACAATAAGCCTATTGCCCTTATGTCTTGATATGTATCCGTGTATTGGCATCTCTTGAGGTAATTATGCCTACTGAATGAGCCATACCAACCATCTTGTCTTCATTGATCATTACATATCTGATCATATCGCCATTAAGCAAAGCCTATTCTGTGAGATTATATATCACGAGACATTTCATTAGTGCACATTAAACAATTGAAGTGCAACAAAGATCATCAGCTCTGCACCATACCAAAAGGTTGAGTTGTTGTCAATTGATTTTTTAGACACCATTTCTCAGAGGTCTATTCATCATAAAAGACAGAGTCTGTGCAATCATGGCTGTTCAGCCTCCGACATAGCTGCATAGCTATTTAGCTTATGGTCCCAACCGTTGTTAAGCATCCTCTACGCTTTATGGCTGAAAAGTGGCAAGCAATCTCTTCGGTCATTCTTGGGCATAGAGCAATCAAGCACAGCCAATCTAGGATGTTTATCCCAAAATTCTCTACGAATTATTCATATCTTCTATGTGTCATATGAAACAACCAATATACCATCCTATGATGAAAGTCATCTCCTTCAGTGGTGATTTTGCATAGTGACTTTCTTGCTGTTTATTTTCTTCTCATGCTGCAGGTCTGCTGCATCCCTGTGTGATTCGTCCTCGATGAAAGAACAAGACATGTTGAAGCCAGTTTTGCTTTTGGATGAAGAAAGCTCAGAAGATGAAGTTACCAGCAAGTTTCGTAGCTGGTACAACGTTCCGGATGTAGCAGTAGCAAAGAGGCGCTTGCAGAATAAGAAAAACGCTGAGCGTGATGCCAAAAGACGTAAGAAACAATGTCCTCAGTGGATGTTGGATAGTCAATGGTAGCTCTAGCTAGAAAAGTACATTAGATTCAGATTCTGAACATTCAAATGGACTTGAATGCACTCGGGTTTGTACTGAGTTGCAATTGTCCAAAGTTTTCACTCTGACATCATTTCTTATTGTGGAATAGCATACAATGGTATAAACCATCCACATATAGATTGACACCATATTTGTAATTTCATAACATTTTGGCACATAAGACAAGCATGCTTCATTAAGAAATGAAAACTCTTTGAAATTTCATTCTGGAATGTTTAGAAATTTGTTGCCTCATCCATTAGGACACGAAGTCTTGGAAAACCCGCAATCTGCATACGGTCTCCAAGCACAGTTCATCCTCATTCTGGAAAGTGACAGAAATTTTATAGTCATAAAACAAGTCACAATTCTATCGGATTGAAATGACACATTCACCATTCATACTTCTTTATCATAACAAGTCTCTGAATAGTGTTTGCCCAAAAATAAATGGGCACTATTGAGATAAGTGATCATATGCTGAAGAATATACACATATCACTAGGCAATGCCATGTTCTATTCATAATGAAATGACATGTCAGCCATCCATCAACTACGAAAATATAACTCGTAGTAATTTGTTGTCATTACGGACACTTCTTGATCGACTCTCCATTAGCTTCGATACCAAAGTTAACTTCGGTACCATCACTGATTTCTTTGTTCATCATGACAATCATTTTCCAGAACCATTGTCTAAAATTGGGTACACTATAGTGACCCTGAATTGACAAATGTATGTAAGCTGCAACCCAACGACTGCATTTGACATCATCTGGCATTTGCCACATTCAAAAACGTCAGGCATATTGCCAATATGACGTACAGAGAATCAATGTTCAGATTGACATTGTTACCTCTAAAGCATTCGATGAGTAATCTTAGTCTGATTCTCTATCAAACCATTTTTCACATAACATAATGATTGAATAACATCCTCCATCACCATCTGATTGGTTTGATACATCTCTTTTTGCGAGGGGGAGGAAGAGTATAGATTCATTCATTTTCATACAGCTGCCACACCTTACATCATTGTGATTTTGCTTGGAAAATTAAAGATCTTATCAAAAGTTCCAGCATCTGTGTATACCAGCCATGAAGTTGATGACACGGTACATCATGCCGATTAAAACATCAAATGAAGTCTTATTTGACTTACTAACACATGAAGTTCATTATGAAGAAATCATAGATGCATATTTCTCCGGCTCTATCATATTATATGAAGGGCACTGATACTGGAGAACGATGGTTTTTCAAAGGTTAATACGCTATATTGTAAGCTTACGACCATCACTTTGACGTCAACAGCCTGAGATGCTGATTGTCGAAATTCAAGAGTTGAAGGATTCGATGAATCAACCTTGATACATGTGTTTTGATTGATGAATTGTTGATCCATGGTTTCTCCCCAAATCTAGAGAAGCACACAAGTTGTTGCCAATGTCTTAAGGAAAGCATCTGAGCAAAGGATTGCCAGTTGTGCCATCAGGCGTCGAATTCCATAACAGAAAATCCGAGTGAGTAAATCCGCCACTCTAGCTATTTGCCCGTCATTCCTTCCAGGTTCACGACAAGAGACAATTCATCAAAGTCATACACCAATGCATAAATCACATGCATGGTTGCACAGTTTGTATCCGAATGCCATTCCATCAAAGTTAAGCATCTTGACAGTAATTCTGGCCAACCAAAAGCCTTCCTGTCTTCGGATATCTTGAGCATTCTCATTTCCAGTTCCATTATGGACTAGGAAGCATCATGACTGTGCCTCGCCAGGACACTAATCCTCAAAGCCGCACACTTGAGGCAAGCCTTATGAGACAGTGACCTTTGGCTTGTGGGGCGTCAACCCCTTATCAAATCCTGAACACTTGTTAACACCTGGATAAATTTATCATGATGCAACTTAAGTGGGATTATAAGTTCCACATAATCATATTGTCTACGTATGCTGAAGGCATAACTACCGCATATGGTTACAATAGGTCGCAGCTTCTATAACATTGTGGCTTCTAAGTCAAAAGCTGATAGCCAATGACTTTTTGCCAAAAATTGCCGACCATATAAAAATCAGGCCATGGAAACATGTACCCAAGAGGTTTTCGTCCATCGGTCACATATATATATCAGGGCTGCATCCCAAGAACTGCAGGGCTGCATCCCAAGAACTGCAGGGCTGCATCCCAAAGACTGCGATGCACCTTCGGTGCAATGGGCTACAACCCGAGAACTGCAGGGTTATATCCCTAACATTTTTTACCCTGCATCAAATTGATATGACAGGAGCAGGAATTGATCCTTCCTTGCTAAGGTGTAGTGAGCCTTGTTCAAAATCATACCCTTGCACAGATACGCACATATGCGGGATATCATATCTGTGGATAAATAAAAACTGCTAAATGCTACCTTTGCCAAAACCGTGGTTTGTCATCGGATTCTTGGCCAGTCATCCGAAGCTACCGGAGATAATGACTGAGGTAGAAGGAGTTGTGATCCTAAGTTGTGCTTGACAAACATGACTAAATAAATTTCACATTAGTGTACGACTTTCCCTCGAGCACGTATTCTTTTAGGAATTGTTTCAAAACCAGGAAATTTGATAACGACGGATTGAATAGGATGTATCACGAGATTCAAAATATTACAGGAGCCATGTCAAGCTCGTTCAACGCGTGCCGGTTCTACGAGACGCGAGTGCAGGATCGGTATGCAGATTATATATGGGCGAAGCGCCGCTACGAAACGTCCCAATCTGAACTCCAAGAGTGCATACGGCGCACGGAGGGCGCACGTGCCTTATACACCCGATGCGAGCAAGAGAAATATAAAACGGCACCTGGAAATAAAACCACACACGTATAAATATACGGTACAAGTAATAACGTTATCGCGCGCTTCACATTCCGTTGCGCATGATCGTACATACGCCGAACTTCGGTCGGGGCTGGGTTTCGATAAGCACGCTGTTCACAGTTGCGTGCGCTTTCATCGCCCTGATTGACGATAATTTTTTATGTATAGATCCGCAACTTTAATAGTTCTTTTCTAAATGCAGCACGACGGGTTTTTTTGGAGCGGCGCCACGATCCAAACGTGGTAAGCTGCGTAACCGTGATAGAGCGAGAGGCTGATCGGTCACTTATATTTTTCTATACACCATCCTTGTACCGATCGACCCTGTTACGCCGTGTACGAGCTGGTGTTTTTTTTAACTATTTAAAGTACCGAATCGTCGGGTCGCTTCATGTCTTAAAACGCGTCGCGCGGTCGTGACACCTTT
Organism: Cymbomonas tetramitiformis; assembly: GCA_001247695.2. Taxonomy (NCBI): domain Eukaryota; kingdom Viridiplantae; phylum Chlorophyta; class Pyramimonadophyceae; order Pyramimonadales; family Pyramimonadaceae; genus Cymbomonas; species Cymbomonas tetramitiformis. The sequence continues at coordinate 55,360 of LGRX02007970.1, read as the reverse complement.
TTCGGTGCCAAAATTTCGAACACGAATACAAAAGTGGTGCAGGTAATTAATCGGCTCCACCACCTCCCCTAGTATTTATAACAGCAGGTTATTACGTGCGTACAGGTGTGTGCGTGTGTTATCGAAGGGTTTCACCGTCATGCACCGCCTACTGGTACAGCGTGATAACGTCTGCCGAATTTATCACTCGTGAAATACACGCGTCCGTGACCGTTCGGCGATGCAAAAGGGGCACCCGCCGGTGGGGTACGCATACATTTGCCACTCGCAGATTCTCGTTCTTGTTCTGCGTGCACAGTGTCACGTTAGTCAGGTTAATTGCGCAGTGGGACACGTAAGCCGAAATAGAAGCGCAGCACGTACCATGCCAATACAGCTGGGCCTTCTCAGACACGGTTACTGTGAAAGGTTTGTTTTCATCTGGACCTTGCAATACGGTACCTTCGATTGTCCAGTAGGTTTCTCCTTCACTTTTCTTACGATACGGGTTCTCACACACGCTCGTAAGCTTGCACGGGGTATCAGACGAGGAGCTATTAAGAAACGGTAAAGCGAACTTCATGGGGCCAGCATCCGCTGGAACTGCATACCCGTTTGCAAATGTCGGGTTTTTGAAGACATCTATCACAAACCTAGCATTTGTAAGCTCTATTACCTGCACACCTGCAGACTTTGGACCCCTTATTTTTGGTTTGCTTTCTGGGCGTGAGAGCTTCATGTGTGCACAATACACACCTTTGACCGTAAAGACGTAGGTTGGCCGAGATAAGTTAGTTAAGAAATATCGAAAGCAGGCGCTTATAGCAAATATGACGTGTGGACGCGAACGGATACGCGTTTTGACTTAGCGTATCGCATCGCGGCGAATGCTCTGCCGATGATCCTAGTTTGCTGCACCCACATCAGATTCGGGTCGGTTATAATTATGCTACCCCCCGCTGGGACCACGTCACCGACGACGTCGCCGATCGACCATCGCTTAGCTGTCGTGGTACTTCCGCGAGAGTACGTCCGCATTCGCGTTGCGAACACGCGGCCACGAACCGAAGCTCGCGGCGTGAACCTATCGATACCGATGTACGTCGCGATCGTAACAAAATCGGGCCGGTACGATTTAATCGACGTCGGCGCGCGTCGTAGACTACGTCAAATTTCTACGATCACCGATCAGTCGTGGGGCCTTATCAGACCTGTGCATAATCGTGCGCGTCGTGATTTTTTTAAGGGTGCCAAAATAAAATACGCGGGTGCAGTTAAAGTTACTAAAAAAAATCGCGAGGTCACAACGGTCCCAGCCGATTTGTAGGATACGGGCCAGAAATCGGTTCGGCATTTTATCGACGGGTTGTATATATACCTCGATATAGTAGTTTGTAGGAGTTTGTATAGACACGGTATATAGTGCCTCGTCAGTTTTCCTATCCGGCCTCGCCTCGTTGCCCAAAATCGCGGTCAAAGTCGCAGGGGGGTATATAAAATCTGGGTATTCGCAAAACTGAGCAAACTATTGAAGGCCAAACTGTGGGTACTTAACGGCGTACGACGCCCGCGTGCGCCCGATGCACTCGTGTTGAAGGTCGATGGCTCATAACGCAACTCAGTTGGGGTGCGTGCGACGCGAATATAAGAAAGGTGGCTTCTGCGTATCAAAGGAGCGCAACGAAAGTGAATCCGGCGTTTCGGTGGTCGAGTAGGCACCACCACGGGGCGGTAGCCACTGAACAAACTTCGCGAGGTTACAACTGTCCCAGCGTTGTTTTAGGATACGGGCCAGAAATCGGTCCGGCATTTTGTTGAAAAGTTCGACGTTAAAAATATTACAAACGGGGAGGGGTTGTCGCACTATATGACAAGTTCTAGCCGGTTTTGGCTTTGACGGTGATATACAGGCGCGCTATATACAGAGGTGCCCGCGTGATCAGGTGTTGGGAATCGAACGTAAATGTTTTTTGGTCAGACGCTCACGGGCGGTGCTGCACCTATCGCATAACGCGTCCCACAGCTGCGTCGTCGCCATCCTTGTGTATTTATGACGTGCCACGTGCGCGTCGACTATTCGGATGCAAATGTCCGGGTGATCGTCGAAATACACGCACATGCAGGCGACGTCCGCCGTGCAATCCACGTGCTTACTCAGCAGGAGGCAGGCGTACGCGTCGAGCGGCATCTTCGCGTGAGCGAAGTACGTGTGCAGCACCAGCTTGTCGAGGCACGCCAGATGGTCATTTTTTGAGATGAGGGTCAAATAGTCCACATAAACCGCGTGCGAGGGCCCGAGGCGCGCTCGGATCCGATAAAAATCGTCGAGGCTCAGAACGTTCATGTGTATCAACGCCATACTTATTTCCGTGACCGCGATGTGGTTCACCCCAAACTCGGACACCGTCATCTCCACCGCGGACACACCGATATGCGCGCAAAACGCAGCGAGTATCGTCAGCGCGATTTCGCGTTTCACGGTGTCGTCGCGAGCGACGTAGTCGTGCTCCGTGAAGTGGTCCCTCACGAAAGCAAATAAACTGGTGGGCGCGCGCAATTCGGGAATCAGCTTCTCCCGCAAGTACGTCTCGGCAGCGTCCAGCAGCACCAGCCGACACCGTATACCACGGTCGTGCATAAACTCGTAGGCGCATTCGGCAAAGGCGCGTAGACCTGCGTCCTTGGACGCGTGCGCGCTGACGGCGCCGTCCACGCACGCAATCATCAGACGATGATCGTTTCGGTAATCACCCTGGACTGTTGTTACGGCCTGGGGCATGATGGCGTTCTGCACGGATTATTGCCGGTACGGGCTCAGTTACCTAGGATTCGCGTTCCGCTCATCGGCGGTCGCATTCGTGCGGGGTGGCTATTTAGGACGCGCTCGCTAACACGCGATCCCCGTTCAGCCTATGATAAATCGGCCAGTAGGCCAGCATCATCATCGCGATCGCCATGTCGTCGTTTTTGCCGTGCACTTTGCCGGTGATGACCCGTTTGCACTCAGCGTATTTGCGTGACGCGCCCGGCTTGTACACGTATTCGAACTGCCGCAGCTGCTTCACCAACAGCTGCACATCGTCGACGCGACTTCCTCCCTCGCCCCGCAGCTGCATGCGGACACGATCTTCGGCTAAAAGACGCTGCAGCTCGTGACGCATCCGCTCCTTGGACTCGGCCGTGGTGAGCACACCCGGTCGGTGCATAGCGCTTTTGTCCGCGGACAGATGCGCCACCGGCGCGAACGCGTCGACGATGTGCGCAACGCGCGAGGCCTGCGTGCGATGCGACGAGTCAGAAAACGAGCCGCCGATCGCGGTCGGCGATTTTTGGATACAAAAAAACAGCACGCGGCATACCGCGATCGTCTCTACGGGCGTGTACCTGCACCCACCCGCCGTAGTTTGCCTCGATCACGCTGATCACGCGGGCGCTCGCGTGCATTCGCTTGCGAACGCGTTGTACGTGAGAGCATAGCTCGTGCTCCATCTGCGCATCGGACGTGACGGTCGTGGCGTCCATACCCAGCACCTGCCACAGCACCGAACCCCTCTCCGCCGGCTTGCACGAAAATTTTTATGATAAATTTCAGGAGATTAAATGGGTAAAGGGAAGATATCATTGAAATTTAACGCAGGAATTTTGTGTTAAAGCGCGCTTTCACGATATGGGGGGGCGAAAGCCGGCATCGAGCGGACTAGCGACCAGTCCGCAACACGAAGCTGCGGAAATGAGCTTGGAGTTGCTCATCAGCACGGCTCAGGCTGCGCTGAGAGCCCAACGGCTTGCACGAAGGCAAGGGGCACCCCTGCCTGAGTGCATCGGTGACGACGAGACCATCGCGCTCACGCCTCAGCAGAACCTGACATACTTGGCTCTGCACGCCACTCGTGCAGTGGCGACGGCAGCAACGGTTTGCTTTCCCGCATTCCAGCGGGCTAGCAAAACCGTGACGGGCTTGGCGACTACATCGACTTTTCCGCCTCCTCCATCCGCGCAAGGCACCGCCCACACGCAGGGGCCCAGCGCCAGAACGCAACGACGCAGCTCGCAGAGGCATAAGGCGAGGGGAAGAGCTGAGGAGCGGAACCATCCGCCAGCAGCTACGGGTTTTTTCACGACCAGCTCCCCTATGCCAACCGTAGTGCCAGGCGGTAAATTCACGTTTGGCGAAGTCTCTGGGCAAGTGCAGCCCACAGACTTCAGTCTGGCTGCGCCGCCATCTGGCAGCGGAGCAGTCAGCGATTTCAGCAGTTTCAGCGACGTCGTGCGGACATCGACAGCAGAGCAACCGCCCTCTCCTGGTGAGAAGCGCAGCGGAAAGCCGCCATCGGTGCCGCCAAGCCCGCCGCGAATCAGCAAAAAGGGGAAGGCAGCAGAGCAGCCTGGTAGCCACGAGGACGAGGACATTGCCGACCTCGAGTACGAGGACCCTTGGCACGAGGCAGACGGCTTGGACACTGACGTGCACGACTCGTGCATTTAGGATCCAACGCCGATGCGTACTTCCCTAGTGTGTTGCACTGAACGCACTGCTTGGCCTTGCTTGTGTTAGTCAAGAGCCATCACAGGTGGCCACTCGCGAGAGCTGAGCAAAAGGCCGGACACCGCTTTTCGTCCCCCACATCACGACGCATCCGGGGGTTTTTCAGCGGCGACAGCGGCGTGGATTCTGGAAGTGGCAGCAACAGACCACAATATTCTGTCAGAACATCCTAGAACCTGACTGTAAACTGCCCATTCACAAACAGTGGTAACCCTGGGGCTGACAGTGATTACACGTCAGCTCACTGACCTGCCTGTATCTTTGGATAGGCGCCCTAGTTGAATCTCCGATTGGGAGCGTGTTCGTTGCTGTTCGTGCTCCACTAGTCGGGGGTTCTTGCATCCACCCTTTCTGCTAGGTGGGTGTTAAACTAGGTTTCATCTTTGACCTGCCGGCGTAGGCCCTCATCCTGCAGCCTCCCGTTATGAGGCATGGCTGCAGACTAGATGCTGTTAGCATGGCAAGACCACCTAGCAGAACCCAAGGGCTAAACTCTCTAGTGCACTGGACTGGGTAATAGCAGTTAGGGCAGAGGGGCAGGCTTGACCGCTGAGCACCTAATAATATCACGTCTCCGGTAGGAGTATGTTACATTTTTTCTTTTTTTCTTTTTCTTTTTCCTCTCCGCCTCGGTGCGATGAAGAAGCGTCGACACGATGCGATAGTGGGCTGCGATGGTGTGTTGGCGTCGGACGATTTCGAAACCGTGGATCGACATCTGCACGCCGCCGTGGACGCGTTACATATGCTCATGCGACAAGACGAAACATACCTCACGGCCGCTAATTCCAAGCTGGGATCCGGCATGCTGAAGTACATCAACCAGATGCTGATGACCGCGAAATACACCCACGATTTGCACGCGAAAAAATACGCCTGGCTTTTACTCGTTGACGCGTGCGATGATATCATTTACGAGTATTTGGCGGAGGGGGACGGTGGCGGTGGGGGGTGATGGCGGAAAAGAAGGCGATGGCAATAACGGTGGCGGTGGCGGGGGCGAGGGCGGGGGCGGGGGCGGGGGCGATGGCGGCGGGGGGTGGCGGTGGCGGTGGACCTGGCACGACGCACTGCGTAGCGTCGCACGCGTCGTTCGTCACGTGATCGCACGTGTAGTAATGCTGGCTGTTCGTAGATCCGTCGTCGCCCGCGATACCTGCCGTGTTTTGTTGCGCGTAATTCTCGTGCCCCACGCAAAAGCAGCGGACGTTCGACTCGTTCTTCGGCGTGCAGCACACGCTGCGATGACCCGGGCATCCCACGATCGCTGGCACCGCGTCGCACGCGCACTGCCGTGCCGCGTAGTCGGGGTAGATGCAGTCGGTGGCGTCGCAAAAACTACGGCAGTACGCGTCGTCGTTGTGTGCCGGGTCGTTCAGCCACCCCTCCACCTCCGTGCTGGAGTTGCAGATCTGTGTCACACCGTTCGCCACGAACCCCACGGCGATACCGCACGTCGACACGTACACGCGCGGCTCCCACGCGTAGGTTGTCTTCGGGTTGATGGCCCACGCGTACGGACAGACCGCGCGCCAACGCTCAGGGCGATCGAGCACCGTGTAGTCCACGTTCTCCATGTAGTTCGTGCACAACCCGAAACGCGCGCACGAGGGGTAGTACAACCAGGTATCCTGATGCGTGACGCCCGGCGGCTCGGAAGTGGCGTGAGGCCCCGGAGGGAGCGAGTACGGCGACGGCGGCGCGTGCACGGCGTCGCCGTTGACGAACGCACCGATCACGCGCATGGATCCGTAGAAATCCTTATCCTCGGCGAAGCGTGGAAACGCCAGGTCCACCTCGTCGAACATGCGTTCGAGCAGGTTCACGGCTTGGTCGTAGTTTTGGAAGTGCAGCACGCCCAGCACGATGACGCTGCCCTCGCGCACGGAATGCACGTGGGCGTTTTTCGCTGTCGTGGCTATCCGATCGGCGTAGCTCACGGACTGGTCGCAGAAGTTGGTGATGAATTCGCTTCTGAAGGATTTGTCCTCTTTGTACTGCGGATAGAACTGACCATCGAAGCGCACTTCGTAACGCGCCTCGTACGTGTCTTCGCCGCTGTCGCTGCTCCGATCCGCCAGACGCACCGTTGCGTATATCGCCAGACCTGCAAAGACCGCGGTCAAAACTGCTGTTATGATCCAGCAATAACGATCGACGTTGTCTGGCATGACGCGCAGACCCAGCAATACCAGAATAATACACGCGCGTGAGTGTATATCTATATCTGTATATATATACGCACGTGGGTGCTGTTTTGAACAACTGATCGCACGAGCACCACACCGCCGTCGATAGATAATGCAACGCTGTCGGACGCGTTTAAGAAAGCGCCGATGGAGATACCTAACACAACTCATAATATGGCCCACACTCGCATCGCAACGCAGCGGGTGCTCGTGGACGCGTCACCCGGGCATGTACGCGTAACGCTAAAAAAAAGTGCCACGATACAGGAGATTGTCGCCATCGATCACGACAGCGTGACACCGGTCGTGTTCGCGACGCGCGCCGACGCGGGCGTGCAGCGCGACTTGTTTTGTTTGTTTCGCGATTTTATGACCGTACGTCACACGAGCTTTGTAAGCAACGACGTTCATCGTTGGAGCGGGTGGTTCTGGTACAGCCTCAAACGATGCGCTCTGAACTCCGCGCGCCATTTTTTGTACGCCTGTATACAGAACGGCGCGTTGCAGGGCACGCCCGTGTCCGATACAATAATGGACCGCGTGTGCGCCGTCGTTCACCCCCACAACGACATGTTCAACGAGCTCGATCTCATAAAAACCGCGCGTCACGAGATATATACGAACGCTCTACGACGCCTGACGTACTCACCCAAATGTTTTGCAGCCGACGATCGCCGACACGTACGGTGGTTCCGACGTCACGGTGTGGTCTATTTGCACGCGTTCGCCGATCTCGCGCGTATCACCGATTGTGAAACCATGAGATCCCGCGCGCAACAGTTTTTGCGCGTCGGTCGCGACGCCTTGAACGCGTACGTCGACTTTTTGCAAAACACCAGCAGATGCGAGGCCGCATGCTTTTTTGCGCCCGCGGACAAATCACTGGCGTGCACGAAACGCGGATACCCCATCTACTACTACTGCGTGGATGACGCCGATCGTGACGGGCTTTTCATGACGATATACGCAATGGCCACCATCGTGAGAACGTACAGGCACGCTCGCTACGACGAATACGTGACCACGGCGTGGTCCGTTTGGGCTTTCTGGGTGCCGCCAAAGATCACGGAGATACCGCTGATTTTGGCCGACGAGACCTTTCAACGGGCGCAACGGGCTCGCGCTTACGACCTTTCGGACGCGCGAGCATCCTGAGTGTATATTTACGTTGCACGTAAGATACTAGGGAAAACGCTTGTTCAATATGGCCTGCGCTGGTGCTTGGATATCGACGATAATGGTTAGTAACGCGGTCTACAGACAAAAAACCTACACCCGCTTCCGCCCCCCAATCCCCATGGTCTAAAAATGATTTTATCCAACCCGTATTTTTAACGGATAGATTATCTTTGTCTTTGTCTGTCGTCTCGTCTGTACCGTCTCGTTTGTGCACCGCGTCCGTGACAGCATGTCAATTTCCGCGTCCCTGGTTGGAGGTTTACCGTTCTTCGTCGACGACAGTTTGATACGGACAGACAGTACGACAGTGCTGGATGGAGGCGGAGGCGTGGGTGTTGTCAGTATAAATAAAAAGTGATACGGAACGGTCGATACATACCACAATGCAGTACAGAGGTAATTTGCCCGCTGATATACCATAAGCACATTTCAGCAAGCGCCCTAAAGTTGCACAAAACCAGCTAACTTGGGCTCTTCGTACTGAAACGTAACAGTATTCTCCAGTATTTTTTGAAACTCTTTGAATTTTTGTTCTGGGTTGGGAAAAAAGACGAATTGCTGCGCACAAATAAAGACGTCATGTACGTGTTTATGAATAAAAAACAAGGCAATGTGTGGGACTTACCACGTACGTAGCGTTATCACAACGCGGTTCACGGTCCTTCGCTTGGACTTTATCCCCTTTTGTAACGACCGAGTGCACCAAAAACAGCAATGCCGTTAAGGCGTTATCACCGCCGTCATCCACTTGAGCGAGTCGAGTCTGTTGTGCATACGTGTGTCAGCAAAAATAAACCATGTAAAAACCCGAAAAGGAGCTGCGGCTAGCAAATTAACTTCGCACGTCTGTTCGTTTAGATATTTCAGGCAATGCTGTAATTGTAGGTGTGGTCTTGATTCCTTGTGGAGGGCGGCGTTCGCTTGCTGTAACACGCACGTTCGACTCAATGCGACCACCGTGCGCCTGTAAAAAAAAGCAAGGGAATACAAAATAGTTACCCGAGCCGGAGTGCGAAGCCTGTGCTTTGTTTACCGCTGGTGGTTCATTTACAACTGGTACACTCGCAGATTCTCGTTCTTGTTCTGCGTGCACAGTGTCACGTTAGTCAGGTTAATTGCGCAGTGGGACACGTAAGCCGAAATAGAAGCGCAGCACGTACCATGCCAATACAGCTGGGCCTTCTCAGACACGGTTACTGTGAAAGGTTTGTTTTCATCTGGACCTTGCAATACGGTACCTTCGATTGTCCAGTAGGTTTCTCCTTCACTTTTCTTACGATACGGGTTCTCACACACGCTCGTAAGCTTGCACGGGGTATCAGACGAGGAGCTATTAAGAAACGGTAAAGCGAACTTCATGGGGCCAGCATCCGCTGGAACTGCATACCCGTTTGCAAATGTCGGGTTTTTGAAGACATCTATCACAAACCTAGCATTTGTAAGCTCTATTACCTGCACACCTGCAGACTTTGGACCCCTTATTTTTGGTTTGCTTTCTGGGCGTGAGAGCTTCATGTGTGCACAATACACACCTTTGACCGTAAAGACGTAGGTTGGCCGAGATAAGTTAGTTAAGAAATATCGAAAGCAGGCGCTTATAGCAAATATGACGTGTGGACGCGAACGGATACGCGTTTTGACTTAGCGTATCGCATCGCGGCGAATGCTCTGCCGATGATCCTAGTTTGCTGCACCCACATCAGATTCGGGTCGGTTATAATTATGCTACCCCCCGCTGGGACCACGTCACCGACGACGTCGCCGATCGACCATCGCTTAGCTGTCGTGGTACTTCCGCGAGAGTACGTCCGCATTCGCGTTGCGAACACGCGGCCACGAACCGAAGCTCGCGGCGTGAACCTATCGATACCGATGTACGTCGCGATCGTAACAAAATCGGGCCGGTACGATTTAATCGACGTCGGCGCGCGTCGTAGACTACGTCAAATTTCTACGATCACCGATCAGTCGTGGGGCCTTATCAGACCTGTGCATAATCGTGCGCGTCGTGATTTTTTTAAGGGTGCCAAAATAAAATACGCGGGTGCAGTTAAAGTTACTAAAAAAAATCGCGAGGTCACAACGGTCCCAGCCGATTTGTAGGATACGGGCCAGAAATCGGTTCGGCATTTTATCGACGGGTTGTATATATACCTCGATATAGTAGTTTGTAGGAGTTTGTATAGACACGGTATATAGTGCCTCGTCAGTTTTCCTATCCGGCCTCGCCTCGTTGCCAAAAATCGCGGTCAAAGTCGCAGGGGGGTATAGAAAATCTGGGTATTCGCAAAACTGAGCAAACTATTGAAGGCCAAACTGTGGGTACTTAACGGCGTACGACGCCCGCGTGCGCCCGATGCACTCGTGTTGAAGGTCGATGGCTCATAACGCAACTCAGTTGGGGTGCGTGCGACGCGAATATAAGAAAGGTGGCTTCTGCGTATCAAAGGAGCGCAACGAAAGTGAATCCGGCGTTTCGGTGGTCGAGTAGGCACCACCACGGGGCGGTAGCCACTGAACAAACTTCGCGAGGTTACAACTGTCCCAGCGTTGTTTTAGGATACGGGCCAGAAATCGGTCCGGCATTTTATTGAAAAGTTCGACGTTAAAAATATTACAAACGGGGAGGGGTTGTCGCACTATATGACAAGTTCTAGCCGGTTTTGGCTTTGACGGTGATATACAGGCGCGCTATATACAGAGGTGCCCGCGTGATCAGGTGTTGGGAATCGAACGTAAATGTTTTTTGGTCAGACGCTCACGGGCGGTGCTGCACCTATCGCATAACGCGTCCCACAGCTGCGTCGTCGCCATCCTTGTGTATTTATGACGTGCCACGTGCGCGTCGACTATTCGGATGCAAATGTCCGGGTGATCGTCGAAATACACGCACATGCAGGCGACGTCCGCCGTGCAATCCACGTGCTTACTCAGCAGGAGGCAGGCGTACGCGTCGAGCGGCATCTTCGCGTGAGCGAAGTACGTGTGCAGCACCAGCTTGTCGAGGCACGCCAGATGGTCATTTTTTGAGATGAGGGTCAAATAGTCCACATAAACCGCGTGCGAGGGCCCGAGGCGCGCTCGGATCCGATAAAAATCGTCGAGGCTCAGAACGTTCATGTGTATCAACGCCATACTTATTTCCGTGACCGCGATGTGGTTCACCCCAAACTCGGACACCGTCATCTCCACCGCGGACACACCGATATGCGCGCAAAACGCAGCGAGTATCGTCAGCGCGATTTCGCGTTTCACGGTGTCGTCGCGAGCGACGTAGTCGTGCTCCGTGAAGTGGTCCCTCACGAAAGCAAATAAACTGGTGGGCGCGCGCAATTCGGGAATCAGCTTCTCCAGCAAGTACGTCTCGGCAGCGTCCAGCAGCACCAGCCGACACCGTATACCACGGTCGTGCATAAACTCGTAGGCGCATTCGGCAAAGGCGCGTAGACCTGCGTCCTTGGACGCGTGCGCGCTGACGGCGCCGTCCACGCACGCAATCATCAGACGATGATCGTTTCGGTAATCACCCTGGACTGTTGTTACGGCGTGGGGCATGATGGCGTTCTGCACGGATTATTGCCGGTACGGGCTCAGTTACCTAGGATTCGCGTTCCGCTCATCGGCGGTCGCATTCGTGCGGGGTGGCTATTTAGGACGCGCTCGCTAACACGCGATCCCCGTTCAGCCTATGATAAATCGGCCAGTAGGCCAGCATCATCATCGCGATCGCCATGTCGTCGTTTTTGCCGTGCACTTTGCCGGTGATGACCCGTTTGCACTCAGCGTATTTGCGTGACGCGCCCGGCTTGTACACGTATTCGAACTGCCGCAGCTGCTTCACCAACAGCTGCACATCGTCGACGCGACTTCCTCCCTCGCCCCGCAGCTGCATGCGGACACGATCTTCGGCTAAAAGACGCTGCAGCTCGTGACGCATCCGCTCCTTGGACTCGGCCGTGGTGAGCACACCCGGTCGGTGCATAGCGCTTTTGTCCGCGGACAGATGCGCCACCGGCGCGAACGCGTCGACGATGTGCGCAACGCGCGAGGCCTGCGTGCGATGCGACGAGTCAGAAAACGAGCCGCCGATCGCGGTCGGCGATTTTTGGATACAAAAAAACAGCACGCGGCATACCGCGATCGTCTCTACGGGCGTGTACCTGCACCCACCCGCCGTAGTTTGTCTCGATCACGCTGATCACGCGGGCGCTCGCGTGCATTCGCTTGCGAACGCGTTGTACGTGAGAGCATAGCTCGTGCTCCATCTGCGCATCGGACGTGACGGTCGTGGCGTCCATACCCAGCACCTGCCACAGCACCGAACCCCTCTCCGCCTCGGTGCGATGAAGAAGCGTCGACACGATGCGATAGTGGGCTGCGATGGTGTGTTGGCGTCGGACGATTTCGAAACCGTGGATCGACATCTGCACGCCGCCGTGGACGCGTTACATATGCTCATGCGACAAGACGAAACATACCTCACGGCCGCTAATTCCAAGCTGGGATCCGGCATGCTGAAGTACATCAACCAGATGCTGATGACCGCGAAATACACCCACGATTTGCACGCGAAAAAATACGCCTGGCTTTTACTCGTTGACGCGTGCGATGATATCATTTACGAGTATTTGCGAAACGTGTGCGCGTGCGACAAGGTGCAGAATTGGCGAGCGGAGCTGCGATCGGATATCGACAGTTACGTGATGGGGGGCGATCAACCCGAGGTCGACACACGCCCCAAGCCGACCACGCGCGACGACACCCGTACGGCGCGCGCGTCCTGCTCACGTCGCCGGCGCACGAGCCGGTTGAAGGCGTCGAGCGACGCGGCCGATAGCGGCTGCGACGCCCGTGTAGGCACGCCGCGGCTGACCGCGTACCTGCACAGCGATAGTCTCGTGGCGTTTGTGATTAAATGCACCTGTAAATATTATGAGGCGTGACCGCGAACGCACCACCAGCTCGTTTTCCGCCGTGAGGTAGCCGCTGACCGTGGCCATCGTGTTGTTGCCACCTCCGCACGTGTCTATCGCGACGTACACGTCGTAACTCAGCTGGGACACCGTACTCGTGGTCGCTTCGCAACGCATGCGCGATGCGAACCGATCCAACGATTCGCGGTCGAAACAGCTCGCATCCGCCCCGGAACGCTGGCCGCGTCGACTACGCTTCGTTAGTGAACTAGTGCTGCACGCGATTGTTTCCAAAGACTGTATATATGCGTGTCGATGTAATCATTGTAATATTGATGTGTTGACGAATGAGGCGTGCGCGCGTGTAAACGATCGACGTGGAACCATGCCTGTTGCGAGCATCGTCATCTGTCATCGTAGCAAGGGGATGAGATCCGTGCTGCGCTTTTTGCAAACGGGACGCGAGCACGCTATTCGGGAGCGGCGGCACCTCACGCATCACGGTATCACAAAGCTCCTGCGCAGAGTGTACTATCCCGCGTACGCATTCACGGGATACGACGAGGGCACCGCGGCGACCGATCGCAGCACGCGCGGGCAGAAGTTCGGCAGCATGGTGGACAGTGCCGCGTGCGCGATCGTTCATCAGTATCGCGATCGCCTGACGCGGCATTTTCGCGGCCATCTCAAAACGCGCCCGGAGCTGCGGGCCATGCTGCACGGCGTCAACGAAGCGTACGCGCGTCGTCTTCTGTTGGCGCTGCTGCGTTACGGGTTCACCCCGATCGACGCGCAAGTCCCGGTGACTTCAGCCGACGCCCCGTTGCGCACCGAGGTCGACATAGTGTGCCACGACGACGCCGGGGGCGGCGTCGTGCTGATAGAGCTGAAATGTGGGTTCTGCGGGTATCGAACGCGCGCGCACGGCAAAATGCGGCACGAACTCGGTGACCACCCGGACAGCCCGGAAACGCAGCATCATCTGCAACTTGCGCTGACGACCCGCATGTTCCGCCAAACGTACACCGAAATAACGCGAATCCAAGCGTTCGTCGTTTACTGCGACGACAGAGGAGTCACGCGACAGGCCCTACGACCTTGGGCCGCGCGCGTGGCCAAAGCCGCGACGCTGCGACTGGCGCGAAACGCAAAATGACGCGCGCAATGGCTTGGGCGTATGTGTGAATATATATGTATATATAGGCGCGTGCGCAACGAGACGTAGAGGGCTTCCGGCGTGAAACCCTCCTCGAGACACGTGAGCATGCGCTGCACCAGGACGGCACTTTTGATACGCGCCGCGTGCGAAAAGTCCGCAACGCTTAACTTACGTCTGAACAACACGTTAACCGACAAACCGATACAAGAGCTGTATCTCAGAATACTGAACCATCTATCACAACACGCCGCAACATTGGCGAAGTGCGAATTCTGGTGCGCCACACAGCCGCACTCTCCGGACGTGAGAAGCGCGCACGGTGACGCGTTCATACTGCGCGTTACACGCGCACAACAAACGCAGTTTTTATCCTGGTGCAGGAAACGGGCGACCGCGGCCGACGCGCGATCGACCGACCTCACGCATTTGCGCGGAAACGCGTCACAAAAAAATCGGAATCTATACAAAAAACGCCGACTATCAACCATAAATCAATTGTTAAACCATTTAAAATCCAAAGACGGAAACCTGGCGAACCCGCGCGTAATCGCGGACGTGGTGGTCCGGGTGGTAATGTGATCGGCACCTTGCACGCTCGACGGGTACGAGTACACGCGCCGCGTGTCTTCGGGCCCGTCGCCGCTCAGATAAAGCTGCTCCTGGTTGCGCCGCAGGACGCGTTTGTTGCCCTCGGGCGTCGCGCACACCATCTTGTAAATCGCCTCCAACAAACTGCTGGACGCGCGCTGCCCCGTCGAAAAAATGGACACCCACATGTCCGCGGTCGACAGCGCCAGGGCAGCGACAAACATGGCCACCGAGGTGGTTTTGCCCCATCGCCTCGGCGTGACCACCAAAACCTCGTGGCGCGGTTTGGTCAAGTTGTGCTCCCGTAATATGCGCGTGCGGTTACGTTCGAACTCGGCGGAACCATAAATGTGCGGAAGCGTCGCGGACAAGAAGGCGTCGTGGAACTGCCGCTGGCTGGTGGTTCGGTCCATGCCGAAAGAATCCAAATAATGCAAAAGCGCGTGCACGTAATCGTCGCCTTTGCTTCGCGACGCCGAAGCCACACGCGCCATCTTACGAACGTGCGCGTCTATTTTAAGCTCCGGTCCGCGCGTACGTGGCGCGGTGTTCGCGGAAGCGGCCACCCGATTTAGACGCTGCAGCGTATCGGACAACCCAACGATGGCCACCGCGGCGATCGGCGTGTTCGCGGCGTCGCGCGTGGAGAGACGCAGCGCGCGTTCCAACAGCGTGTCCATGCTATACCGCAGACGTGCACGAACGCGCGCGTGCGGGTGCGTCGGTATCGGACGCGTCGGTATATTTATATATATATTTAGTTACACGCCATTTTCTATGCTAAAAAGTTGTTGTTGCGTACGAACGCCCCAAAACACGTCATCGGGGCGTGCGCAAGTGGTTTGTTTGCATGCGCGAGCTCGCTCAAATCAGATCGCAAAACGATCTGAATCTACACTTACAGAAAAATATACACTATTAATTTTCAAGATCCCGAGTCCGGCGATACAGAGCCTCTATTGCCCTATGTTATATTCATATCTGAATAATTGTCCGCGTACGCATCATCGATCATTTCTGCAAATCCGGCAATATTTTCTTCATCAAAATATTTCATCATAATTTGTCTACCTGCGTTGATTGCATTGAATGGTTCTTCACTTAAAATTGTTTGTATGCTCGTATTTATATAGATGTATATGTCTGTGTGTGTGTGTATAAAGCTATGATAACACTGTCATTTTGATACGTGGTATACGGTTTACGGCGCGATCGACACACAGTTCGGTACGATCATTTTGTGCCGTGTGTCCTGGCGTAATCGTAAGCGGTCCAGACATCAAACAGTTTTAGGCCTTGGAAATCGTATATCGCGTATTTTATTAAAAATTTATGGATTTCAGTTAAATATGCGTATATAACAGCTGAAATTGCAGGTGGTTCTGGCCCATTCAGCGGTTTTTCGATTTCATACATTTTATGCACATGATAACAATTTATTGCATCGTGATCGAGGTAGCCATTTTCCAGGTTTTGTAAAAATGTTGTACATATGCAATAGCGGGCATGCGTGAATATCTGCTTTACTAATTCAGGTATGTGCTTTATTTCGTTATCGCAGGATGTGTAAAAATAATAATGCTCAGCGGCTGTCCACCACTCGGGTGCAAGCGCCATATACGGCATCGCGCCGCGTTCATGTTCTGTTTTTAGAATTGTTTTACAACTTTCGAAGCACCGCAAATGCGCGTGATAGCCAAAGATGTTATTCTGCACGTCGGGGTCGTATGTAGTGGTTTTGTTTACTGTATTGGCAAACAGCACCACTCGATTAATGCCTTTGTTCGTCGTGCCACGATGCACGCCCGTAAAAAGATGGGCAGCGCCAAAGCCATCATAACTTAGTTGTGTATAATTTTCAGATTTATCCATTTCTTCTAAACTGTGAGCTAAATCTATGTTTGGCAACGCGTACGACGCGTAGTCGTCATCCGCGGCGTCCATCTTATTACCTTTTGCCATTGCGCTTCGATCGGGCGAGGATGTGAGCTCGAGCGTAATTGCACCACTCCGTGAATCGTACACATCTGCCAACTTTGCAGTGCCAGAACGACAATAGAGAGAGTGTACATACTTCGTACTGTACCCCTCGGATCCCGGTTGGTATTTTTGCTCCGTTAAATAACCTATATTTATTAGGTGTGTCTTTATTAACTCCACATCTACCGCGGGCGTGCATTTGGATACGTATTCGCTTATATCGGGAAAGTATAACAATAGCTCTTGCCAACTCGTTGTATAAAAGTTTAAAGGTGTATCAAAGTTTTCAAAACAATTGCGAAACGCACTCAAAAATGCCGGTGTGAAGTGGTGTAAAGTAGTTAAAAAACCTGTATTTATTAGGCGTGTTTTTACTAACTCCACATCTTCCTCGGACGTGCATTCAAATACGTAGCTTTCTATATCGGGAACAGTTAACCATAGCTCTTGCCAACTCGTTGTAAAGAAATTTGTAGGTGGTATAAAATTTACATTTTTTTCGCCAAACGCACGTAAAAATGCCGATGTAAAGTGGTATTCATCCGTCGGGGGTTCGCCTTTCAAAAGTTTTTGTATATTAGGATGCGCTGCAAAGTCGCACCCTTTTAAACCGATGTAATCTATGCGAGGCAGCGTACTGATCTCGGTACCGCACGTCGGTCCCATACATATAGCTATAGATGCGTAGCCGATGCCGCTGTACAGCCGGTTATCAAGCGGGTTGTTGCCAACAGCTGCATCGTGTTCATGCACGGGAGTGGTGCGTGCACACACTGCGTGTTGGTACGGATGATCTGGCGCCATATCCGAGTGCCACGTTTGTTTTTTGTTTAGTTTAGGGTCGGTTGTGCAAAGAAGAGCAAAGTTTTCAAGGTCCATGTGTTTGAAGTATTCCACCACACTAAATTTTTGCATTATCTTCTCTATTTGCTCATCAATTAAGGAACCTATGGTTTTGGTTCCCTGTCCCTCCACAGTTACATTCCGTATATGATTTTCGTAAAACGTAGTTGGTTTTGTTTGTGTACGCATACAAACATTATCTATGTTCGGTAACGCCGTACTAACGAACACCTCCGTGACACCCCCAGATATAAATCGCACGCTGCCATCATTGTAATAAGTTTCATTTACGTGATCAGTAATTAGTTTACTGATAACGTTCTGTAGGTCAATTTCGCCTTGTTCCTTAGAGCGCGTTGCTGACGCGAGTTTTAATGCGGCGCCTGCGCGTTCGTTCATATGCATACGAAATTGGTTTATAGCTTCGTCAGTGTTATGGCCATCTGATGCACCTGCGATTGAGGGCACGTCATATTCTGCTGCATGTACCGCTTTGTCTGCCGCAGCATTTGACGGGGCTGATCCTGCTTCTTGTCGCTGTTTTTTTGAGTCATTTTTAATATTTTCTAAACTAATAAAACGGGTTCTCTTACCATTATCACCTGCCATGCGTAGAGTGGCCATGTGATGCTCGAGCGACGCGAAATGTGCGACCGACATCGCGCGAAATTGTTGTAGGGAGTAAGGCAACACACCTTAATTATTGCTTGAAAGCAGGTATCTATACGCCTTAAGCTTTGAGATGTGCATTGGGTAGTTATAAACGTGTTGTGCGTCACTAACCGCCTTTACGGCCGCGGACGATATGGGTCAGAATCGTGGCTGCGCGCGCCCGTTTGGCATGACCAGGAAGTGAGGGGCGGTGTTTGACTACTGGCACGTTGAAACCACCGCTATTGTTTTTAAAGGCCACCCGCGCGATTCATAAAGGCGACGAACTACTGCTCGATTATGGCGCGTCATATACGCAGGCGCATTACGCAACCACACATAACAGCGGATTGAGTTGCACTCGCGTCGATTACGTAGCCAATAAGGCACCCACGTTAACAAACATGTTTATGACTTTACACGTATAGCGCGGCGTTTTAGTTCACAAACCAGTTGGTATAGTATGGTGTTGGCGAGCTGTACATGGCGTAACCGTTTTCGGTTGCGATCATATAATGTTGATAACAATGTTAAAATGAATAAAAAACAGGCATATATATGTTGCATGCGCGATTCGTGATACAGATGATCCCACCGAGGTCACAAGTGGCCCAGAAGAAGCCCCGGTGGTAGATGTGAGCCATTAGCGGGGAACCGACACGTTGAAACCACCGTTATTGTTTTTTAAGGCCACCCGCGCGATTTATACGAGGCTGCGATAACTTTGCACAGGCGTACGTTTCGCCAAAACGAACACTGTAGACACTATAAATACACGCGCACGCGTGGTCGGTCGTAATCAAGGAAGACTTATCTACAGCTAACATCGATCATGAGCGTGCATCACCCTAATATCGGAGAATACGGGTTAATGATGGCACGACTGCCGCAAAGAGATACTACCTACATGTTCCGTCAAAATACGTTAATCAATACAATTAGTAACTTTGTATTATTGGCCAGTAGGAATAAAGACAAATTAATAAAATGTTTAGAAGACGCTGCTGAAAACGGGTTTTATGAAGCAATGATCGACCAAGTACGGGTTGCCAAAAAAAAAGATGGATTTGAGGAAGGTACTATACGTCATCACTTTAATGAAGCAATTGAAAAAATCCATGACGACGTTCTCAGCGAACATCTTAAGGAACTTTCGCTTTATTTGCAAAAAAAATTGGGCGAACTTAGAAGGTAATAGACCACCCGCGCGATTCATAAAGGCGATGAACTACTGCTCGATTATGGCGAGCTATATAGCGAGCAGACGCACGTGACCAACGTGCTGAACGGCGCCTTCACGTGCGGGCCCGTCACCGCCACGCTCACGACGGACGACGCGTCGGTCTCACCGACCACCACGTTCAACATGGACGTGTCCGTGCCGCGCACCGGAAACATCGACGGCAGCGACGTGTTGAGCTCGCGCGTGGATATCGTGTTCGCGCAGTCCAGCTCCGCCGCGACCGAAGTGCGCATGAACGGTTACACCGCGACCGTCCACGACAAGTACGCTTTCATCGGGCAATGCAGGTCGGACAGCGACCCGGTGGATTTCTACGTGGCCGACGCGGACGACTTCTATCACAACCGATACGCGTGCGGCGCGGCGGCGGGCACCATCGACTGGCAGATCAATCCCGACGCGGTGGCGAAGAACGCGGCGCCGTTGCCGACCAGCCCGCAGTGCGAAAGCGGGAACCGCGAATTCCGTCTGACCGCGACGCTGGCCCAGTTGATGGGAACGTCGGAGTCCAACGGCCATCACCCGCACGTCGTGCGCGAGCAGCGCGCCGGAGGTGTCTACGCGTACGCATGGACGGCGTACATCGCGGAGACGGTGACCGACGCCGAAGGACTGTCGTACACGCGGGAGTCCAAGTTCGATTTTGAGGTAACGCTCAAGGGCCTGGCCGTATCCTCCGTCTCCAGCGTCGGCACTCAGCTACCTAGCGCGGTGTCCGACGTTGTGAGCGTGAGCGCGCGCGGGGTCCCCGCGACCCTCGCGACGCACGTGGAGTTCGAACAAGAAATTTGCGTGGCGGAGCCGCGAGCCACCGATGCGATGCACGCGTACATCGTCGTCGATCCCATCGAATCCGTGGACCTCAATCGGGCGACCCAAAGTCTTATGCATCCCGATCGCGCTCAATGGGGCTACCCCGTGCGCGGCACGCTGTCGGACGGGTTGACGCCCACACCCGGATACGAAGCGACGGTCAAGTACGTGACGCAGCGCGAGATGAGCAATCCCGTCAGCCATCTGACCCGCGGGGACGAGCTATTCGATTACGCGCCGGAGGTGCAGTGTCGTATCGCCAACTTCGCACCGGGCACTTCCTACGGGTTCAACGACACCGCGGGGTTGCGCCGCGTGTCTTCGCTTGCCGGTGTGAACTTGGCGAACTCCAGGTTCGGCTGGAACTGCTTCACGGGCTACTACGTGTGCGTCGTGCCGGTGCTCACGTCCGAAGCGTTGCATCTGCGCCTGCAGACCAATTACCTGGTGTCCAGTGGGGGGCTCTACCGGTCATCCATCGCGAACCCCGCGCACGTCGTTCACGCGCAGTCGGTTTTGGTCACGGGCATCGCGCAAAACGCGACCATGAGTTTTGACATCGCGATGCAGCTACGCAAACTGCAGATCACCGAGGACGACGAAAGCCTCTCGACGGGCGCTCGCCGACGCCTGATGGGGGTACGCGGCGTCGGCACCAGCACCTGGTCGGAGCTCGTGCGCAACCTCTACACGGAACCTTTCGTGGATCGCGCGGAGTCCTTTTACAGCGCCGGCGCGCTGTCGCGTATCGAGGTGGGGCGTCCCTTCGCGCTCAACGTATTCCTGAACGACGCGCAAAGTCGCAGTCGCTACTTTTTAGATTATTATTATTTTAGTCGATAGGGACGCCGTGACGCGACAGTATGCTAGTCGTAGTATAATTTGAAACATGATTGTAAATATCGTAATTAACAGCACCTCCTTAGTTGGATTCCGCCCGTGTCTTTGAAGATACACAAAAGGCGTTGCACGGGTTGTAATATTATGGGATACGTTCTATTAAAGCTCACTTACGGCGCGTGTCCGTTTTTACGAGCTACGTTACGACCGTGTGTGAAACGCACAAGATATGAGCGTACGGACCAAAATACGCAGCCTTCACACCCTTCTCGACGTCGGCAAAAAATATGTCCCGTGCAACCTTTGTCCGTGCTCGGCCTAAACCAAACCGCCGCGATGGCGTAGTTAGTGGCGGATCGTGATCTGACACAAGCAAAGCTGATTCAAAATTCTAGCACAAATGCAAGCACCTGCAGCGGGTTTTTTCGGAATTCCGCATACGCACACGGCGAATATCTTTTCCAGGAGCTTTCATTGGGATCGCAAACTCAGCAAAAAAGCACGGCCGGCATTTACACCACGATCGTGCAGGTGTCCGCGTATCTTTCTTTTACGCGCTGCTTGATTGCATATGGTTTCTAAACGAATACGAGCTGACCTTTCTGTACGTTTGCGCAAACATAATTCAGTTTATACAGGTGTTAAACTTTTTATAAAATTCGCTGTTGCGCATGCTGTGTTCAAGGCGCCCTCGATCCACGCGCTGAATGTTGGATCGTACGCTTCCCCTACGAAGAAAATGCGATGGTCGGTGGATATACTGTCCCTGTATTTTATATGTTCAGATAAATCTGTTTTGGGATCCCAAACGTGGTAGGCGTTGGGCGAATGGTAATCGATGTAGTCTGCATCGATCGCGTCAATAGTTTCATCCTTGGGTATGCCAAAGCTTTCCACCAGCACGGTCGTTAGTAGATCATCGTAGAACTTTATATTTTCATTCAACTGTGCAGCCGCATCGGAATCGCAGTACGCCAAGAGGAAGTTGTAACAATCGTCCGTGGCCTGCGGTTCGAATATCATGGACCACAGAGGCGATACCCGTTGAAATTCTGCCACGGTGGTGAGCACGTGCAGATATGACACCCCATGGATTTTCAGCATTTCCCCGGCAGCCTCACGCGCCTTCGCGGCTAATGTTGAGTTTTTCAGCTTTACAAAGACGCGCATAGACGCTTTTGGGGTGATCTTCTTGTTTAGGTATTTTATATATTGCTTAACAGCTAGAGGCACTTTTTCGCCTAATTCAAACTTTTGCAACGCCGCAACGGGTGCGGCGACCACCAGATAAGTGCATTCGTACTTATCATTTTGCTGCGTACGATCCAGCCTTGGTCGGTTTTATCGATGGTGTCCACCTGCTTATTGAAATGTAACCGCACCCGTTGTTGTTTATTTTCCAACCGCGCATGCAACGGGGTCACCAGCGCTTTTCGATAGTCGCCGCAAAAACATTTCTTCCTCTGCAAAGCCGAGTCCTGGCACTTTAATTCGTAATCTGCCATTTCGCGGTACCACGGTACCGCCTCGCGGAGTATGGTCTTCTGCCCCTCATCAGCGACATCTTTTAAAGCTGCGTGCTTCTTTTCCTCTGCCAAATCTTCTAGTATTTGCGTCGCCGCCGCGTATTTAGCTGCATGCACGACCGCGTCCTCACCGCGGAGCGTGCTGTAGAAGATGGTTGAGTTCGGATCTAATTCTTTGAAACAACCACATTTGGCGTTGTTCTTTTTGAGAAGATTATTTAAGTGTGTGTGCCTTTCAAGGTGGTACGATGGGCCCATGTTGTGGCCCTCTTCCGTGACTATGAGTCCACCGACATCTGCGGATCCTTCGATCCCACAAACGGTCATGTCCTCTTTTTCCGAGACCAGATCCGCGATTTGCATACCACCGATGCCGAGGCCGATAACGATAACCATGGCACTGAGTTTTTCTTCAGGATGCAGCTCCCGAGACCGCTGGAGGAAAATGAGGTCATACTTGCTATCGAGCAGTCCAATGACCTACATTTGGAGATTGAGCAAAGTGTTGAGGCCGACTTGCACGAGGAAGTGGAGCCCATTTCATGCCACGATGCTGCAGCAGGCGTAAACAGAGATCCAAGCCACCACAGCGAACAACAATTGCCGGCAGTATGTGAGGTTGGCTACAACGAGTCGTTAGAGGTTGGCTACAATGAGTCGTTAGAGTCTTTCAGGTATGCTTCAGTAAGCAGGCATCAGCATGTACAATGAGCGCTCCTGATGCACGCTTGCGTATATGAGGTCGAAGATCTAAGTTCCATCTGGTTCTGCTTTCTGACATTTAGATGTGATGAAAAGGGCGCACGCCGCCTCAATGCCCTCTAGGTCTTCAAACCTTCATGCACACTGCTCGATGAGGAAGTTGGGTTTCATGAGACCATGAAGCTGAAAATATAGTGTGGGTTCTTATTTGTGCCAATCTGCTCTCAACATGTGCTTATGTTCTCCACTCAAATGTGTGCCTGTGAAAAGCAAATTCAAACACCATGCCACCTCTATCTGTCTATCTGCGACATCTGCTGCCTGCAACAAATCATTTCATGGCACCCCTTATGATGCACGATGTTTCTTGAAATGGTCCTTGATGCCCTCTGACGGCGCTCTGCAGCTGACTTGGGCATCACGGGAGATATTGTTATTGTAGATATGCAGCATGCAATGTACCACATCTAAAATTTGAGATTTAATGACTTTGAGAGTGGGCACAGATATTCGGTTCTGGTGGTTGAAGATGACAACGTGCAGAGGATGCTACTCACTAAGATACTAATGCGGAAGAAGATCACTTGCATGTCAGCGGCAAATGGGCAACAAGCATTGGATTTAGTTGTTAATGGCGCCAAATTCAGATTGATTTTGACAGATTTGCAGATGCCTATACTGGACGGCATCAGCATGGTCCGCAAGCTTCGGGAATTTGGATATTCTCATCCAATTATTGGATTGAGTGCAGACTACATGATGCAACAGGAGTTTCAAGCTGCTGGTGCCGAGGAAGCTTATTCCAAACCATTGGCAGGCTCTCGAGCTCGGCTCGGCCGTTTGAGCCTGGGGTGCGGGATGGGCTTGCGGCTTTGGAGCCCACTCCTTTCTTTGTTCCGCGTGCTGAGGACGGGCCTGCCGGGGCGCGGCGAGGCAGCGGGGGGGGAGGAGGAGTGCAACGCTCTCTTGAAGGGCAGTACGCGCGTTTCTCAAGCGCGCCAGTGCCTCGAGGAGAACGCGACTCACAAGCGTCGCTGCACGCCACACCCATGGGCTTTACCAACGAGCCGCGGGACACACCTGGCCAGGTGTCCGCTACCGTCCGCATGTTTGAGCGGTACTCTACACCGCAACAACGCGCTCTTCTGGCTCGCGCTACTCCACGACGTGGCCAACCAGCTTTCGAGGAAACCAACACGGTCGCTATAGCCACCCCATATTCCTTGGAATCACCTCCTCGAAATGAAGCTGTAGTTGATCAAACACTTGTAGTAGAGCACCGTGCTGCAGAGTTACCCACTAGAAGTGACATGTCGGCGCACAAGCGCGAAGGCGTGCCTCTGGGTAGCGAACGACGCCTGTCTGGCACAAGCGTCAAACTTGCTCGCCAAGCAGTGGCAGTGGACATCTTGGCTCAATACGTCCTACGTAGTTGGTGGAGCACTTGGAAGGCGCGCGTATATAGTGGTAGCGCTCTTCCAGTCTTCAAGGCATGGCGCCTACGAGCCCGCCTCGTGCGGACTGCCACTTTCTTTGCAGCATGGCATGAGCAAGTCCAACACGAACGTCAGGAGAACATTATGCGAGCAAACTCGCATTTGTCATTTCTACTCTTGGGCGCCTGGCGAGAGGAAACACGTCGTGTAAAAGAGATCAAACTCGAGATCACGAAGTGCAACGACGCTCTATCCAGGTTCTACGCGGAAAAGTGTGTGAAGGCGTGGAGAGCTATCGTGGATTTCGCGTCCAAGTGCACACGTTTTGCGGTACAACGCAAACAGCACGTGAAGCGCAAAGCCCTTCACGAGTGGGCAGCACTGACGGACGTCCCTGACGTGACTCCAAACCAATGGGCGACTTTACGTAAACATTTGCGCCGCCTGAGTGGCGAGGAGAACGCGATTGCAGCGATCACATGGGAGGCTCACCTCAAGACAAAAGGTGGAGAGCAGCGTGTGATCCCATCGCGTGGGCTGCTCTTATCCCACGTCGCCTCAGCGGGCCATCATTATCATCACCTCACTCGAGCTGTGGTCACAATCATCCCAGCCAACCGACCTGCAAGGCTTGTGAAGTTGGGAGTGGACGTTGAGGACGTGATTAGAACATTGAGGCGTACAACCACTTTGGAGATCCACGTCCCACAGCAGGGAGTACGAACCGTGCCGGACCGCAACCCCTACGAGGTTTTATCGTCCGAAGATGACCCCACGACGGATGCTGAGGATGATGGACCTATCTATGCGCCACCGCCGTCCCGCTCAAAAGCCCCAGCAGCCCCACGACCTACCCAACGAGAACGTGGAGTCCGCATGCAGGCTTTAATGGAAGTAGCCCACCAGAAGGAGATGGCGAAGCAAGAGCGGAAGCAACGGAAAGTGACCAAGCGCAAGCTCGCTAAAGCTCGACGCCGCAGTGGCGGCGACCATAGCACGTCGTCTGAAGCTTCATACAACTCCAATGAGATGGGAACCACATCATCATCATCGTGTACCATCCACTCCGAGTCACTCTCCTCCGACACCTCGCATGCCTCTTCGTCTAGAAGCTCTCGTAGTAAAGGAGGGCGCCAACGTCGACGCCAAGCTCAAGCAAACCGACATGAGCAGCAACTACGAAAGTTGCGGGAGGAGTCCGAGAAAGTTGTGATGGAAGCTGCAGCCGCTCACCAGCTTCAACTCGCTGCACTTCAAACGACCATGCAGAAGGCTGCGGAGGAATCTGCTCGCGTACAGAAGGAGCTCTTGATGGAAGTGCAGCACGAAGCTCAACAAGCTGCACTTGAGGCCGCGGGCGAGCAAGTAGCACGTCATGACCAACAGCTTCAAGAGCTTCAGCGAGTCGCAGAAGAGCAGCGCCAACAACTTGACCAGGCTGCTCAAGATCAGCGATTACTTGAGCAACAGGTGGTGGAGAGCCGCTCAGTGGTGGAGGCCGCGTTCAAATCTGCTGATGACCGCGTGAGCTTAGAGGAGCACGCTCAGCCGCTCACCACCCCTGTGAGTTGCGCGACTGTGACGAGCGACGCTCCCAAAGCAAAAGGAGAAGCCTTGGTGGTGCCCTCGTCAGCCACGACTGTTGACGTACGTGATCAACACAAAGGAGTGACGTTCGACCCTATCGTGCAAGCATCCTCCCCTACGACAAGTGTACGAGACCGGCTTGCCAAGCTAGACTGGAGGTCCATCAGTGCACCTGCCGTCGTGGCTATTCGTGCACACGTGGAAAAGCACTTGGCGGGCCACGCGGACAAGCTGGAGGCAGAGCGCATGTTCTTTGCCGTCGCAAGAAAGTACCGGGAGCACGATCTAGCGTCAGGGTGCGGACCACCAGTCTCTGAGGCGCCTGCCTCTGAACTCCCTTCGCCACCTTACATGGGCAAGGCCGTGATTCTCAACGTGCACAACGAGGTCGCGTCCAGCACCACCAACATTCCGTGCTCGAGATGCACCCGTACCCCGCAACCTCCTGTAGCTATATGGAGCTGCGAGGTGATGACCCTTCCAACCTTGTCAGAAAGCACCCAACTCGTGCCGTTGTGTATATACTGCACACGGGGAGTTTGGCCTGGTGCGTTCGGCCGGTTTCCATCGGTGAACCCGAAACCGCCTCCAGTGCGTAGCGGCGGAGGCGGCGATGACGGAGATGGTGGTGGTGATGATGACGGCGACGACCCGGGAGGACCCGGTGGCCATCAAGGGGGGGGAATGAGCCGCCTGACGACCCCACTTCTGACGCACCTAGCGAACCCTCGCGGAATCCTGAAGGTGGACGTCGCGGCCATGGCGGGGGCGGAGGCGGTGACGACCCGCCCGACGATGAGACGTCCTACAGCTTCGGTTCGAGTAGGAGGTCCTCGTACAATGATGGCAGGCAGCAAAGGGAGGAGTACACCAGGCACTCATATGCCCTCAAGGCCGCGAAGGACATCATGTCCTTGTACTCAGCACCGTTGGAGGGGTCCACAAACCCCTTCGGCCCGCTGTTACGATTCGTGGACGAGTTCGACAGGTGCTTAACCCTTCCGGTGGTGCTCCTCGCGATGAACACCCCATGCAACGTGCCCAACGGAGCATTCGAGTTCGGAGAGCCGATTCTCTCGGTGCATATTTTGTTGAAGGAGATCACCCAACACTGCTTCCCTACACCTAGCTCCGAAGGAACGGAGCTGCGAGGGGTTCTCCTGGATGCCGAAGCGGACAAGTCGTTGAACCTTGAGAAGGTCATCGTGCCGCTAGCGAAGCTGGTCGTGCCGCTGAAGAGTGAAATGGCCACCTTGGGCTCGTTCCTACGCCGAGTCCGCCAAACTCAAGGACGCATGGCGACACCGCGCAAGGTGCGCGAGTTTTGGGATGGACTACATCTAGCCCATCGCGTGGTGACCATGTTGGCGACACACGAGCTTACCACTCCGGTTCCGGAATCCGACCTTCTGGACGTCTTCCTCTCGGGCTTATCCGCGGAGGTACGAAAGGAGGCGTTCGAGATTGCAGAGCGGAAGGGGACCCCCTTGATCCTCCTCGACCGCGCCCTTCCAGCCAGTCGACGCCTAGCGCTTGAATACGCCATTGAGGCGGAGTTGCATTTGAGCAACGCGACGAGTAGGAGAGCACCAGTGCAGCTACTGGCAGCAGTGGAGGTCTCGGAGGAGCTTCTAGCTCTAGCCGAAGATCGTCCCGCGGGTGCAACTCCTACTGGGCAACGTCTGGGCTCCCCGGAGTACACTGGCTGCAGGTTGTGCCAAAGCAAAGAGCACTATGCTCGAGAGTGCCCACAGGCTGCTCTTCGTAAGAAGGAGTGGGCCAAAGCACTGGAACCGCCAAAAGTTGCTCCACAATCTGAGGGGGATAATCAATCTTCGGGATCTCGAACTGTGAACTCTCTGCTTATGGGAAACGCTGAACGAGGCATCAAGCGGAAGAAGGATGAGTTTAACCTGCAATGGTCTCCATATGGGCCAACAAAGCTGAAAAAAAAGGACAATGGATACGCCGTCTTTTGGAATATGGAACACTGCTTTGTGTTCAACTCGAACTCACTGCTCGATGTGAAGACTCGGAATGATATTGTTAACATGCGCTGGAACATGAAGCAAGCTCCCCATGTCGCACTACAAAATATTCACAAACGAGGTGGGCCCTTCCGCGAACCCGTCTGAGGCGTGCACCTCTCTCCGGGCCGCGGGGCACAAAAATAGATATTTTTAAAAATGTAATTTTCCTACTGACTGTGTTCGCAGGACTCCAAGACAACGGTAACAACGGCGATGGGGCGACACAGGTGAGAAACGAGGTGCGCCACCCAGTGTCTGTAGCGCCGTACTTTGCATGTAGTGCCCAAAACCCCTGTACGAACAAGCCAGACACAAGACGTCCAGCAACTGAAAAACCTAAGTTAGCCAACATGAAAGCCGGCAATGTGCGAAAATTCGGAGAACGAAGTCCCCAACAAGTGGGGCAGGAAGATAAATCGAGCAGATACATGGAACGAGACCGAGGATCAGCGGACCAGGAGAACACTGAGGAGTTCATCAGAGAAATAAGAGCGCAAGCAGCGAAGAAAACTGACACGTACCCGGGCGGAGCGACCATGCCAGACCTCTGTGATACGCATGGAGAAGATATGAAGAAACTGATTGAGGCCGCGGGGGCGGAAGACGCGGATATGACGGCGCTGGAGGCGGTGGCAGAGTACATGGCCACCGTCTACGAGGACGCCCGGAACGTGAAGTACCAGCGAGGCTTCCCACTGGAAACTATTTACGGGCTCCCGGCAGGGCACGGCAGAACCCACTACCAACTGGTAGTGAACTGCACTGACCTCACCTCAGAGGAGCAGGATGAAGCTGGCATGCACAAGAAGGGACCGCAGGTGACGGTGGGGCCCTTTCGGGAAGAGCCAAAAGCAGCGCAGCAGTACATCGGCCACTTGGAGTCGGCGATCCGACACTTTCACGACCTCCCTGACACCGCTCCGGTTCTGTGCAGCGGCAAAACCCAGCTACGCTGGTATGCTGATAAGATAGCAGAGCTTCACCTCACCTTTGAGAAAAGTGAATATGCCATCACCGCGCTGGCGACATCTCTGGCACATCTACCTCTTCACTGCGTACCACTGGGGGCAGACAACTTCCAAGCAGCAGACGTTTGCATCCCGAGGGTACGGGTATTCCATCCGAGGCAGACTAGGACGGGCAACGCGGAGCGACAGCTGCACATAATCAGCGAAGAGCTGCGCGGGCACACGACCAAAGACTTGGAGAAACAACTGCGCAGTATGCCCTCTGTTGAATCGGCAATCAAAGGGGCGCGGGGACTGCCCGCGTACATGGAGAAACACACCAACAGCATACGGCTGGTGGCGGTCACGGAGGAGGCCGCTGACAACATAGAGTCGAAGGTGCTGGCCTTCCCGGGTCTCGGGGAATACACAGTACAGAGAATCAGGCCATCGCTAACGAACAGAGGCGAGGACGAGACAGAGGTGATCGTAGTTGATAAGGGGAGCACCATCAACCTGGCCGCGGACCTCCCGAACTTAGTAGCGGCCATCCAGGAGGTGTTTACACAGGCGGGCTTGGGCGAAGCAGCAGAACATCTGAAGCCACTGCCAGCGACGACGGTGAGGCCAGGGACTGACCCAGCAAAGCCGGAAACGTATATGCGAGTGAGAATCACAAAAAGCGGTAATCTTTTCACCGGGCTAGCCAGCGAAGCGGCGTATGAGTGGCTGGGGAGGCAAGACAGACGTACGGTCCGTCTCTCTCTCCCCAACAAATCTCGGTCCTACCTCCTCCAACACTCTGACTTTTCTCGCACGGGAGATAAGTTTAAGGGCAGAAGAGGGAAGGCAGCGCCATCAGCAGCGGGGGCGCAGCAGACGGAAGACATCGTGCAAGCGCTGGAGAGCAAGCTCTCCAACCAGTGGGCGAAAGTTGCGAAGGGCGGGGCCGGTGACGAGGCCATCAACGAGCTCCGCAAGGCCGTGGAGAAGCTCGAGGGCACGTGTAAAAGCGGCTTCACGGACAGCGTTGAGGCCACGAACAACGTCTCCAGCAAGGTTGACGAGGTGAAGGACTCCGTGATCGACCTCACTGAGGAGAACCGAGTGTTCCAGAAGCAGCATATTGGAATCTCCAGCGAAATATTAACGTCCTTCAGCAACTCCAACAACGCGCTGGCCAAGTTGCTGAAAGGGCACCGCACCCCCGAGCCGGCAAAGAAAAATCTACGCCGGCCAAGGGAAGCGAGCGAGCCATCTGACAGCGACGGAGGTATGGAGATCGACGAAGAGACGCTGTCGGAGCTCAAACGCCTGCAAAAAGCACGGGTAAGCTCCCTCGGGGAAAAATCATCCTCACGGGATAAAGGACCCCTCGCATATGGCGTTGAGGGTAACAGCACAGGGACACACAATCTGACTAAAAAGTTTGGGCATCGGCTCCGAAATCAGGCACAAGACGAAAAGTGGAACCCCACCACTTGCGTCACTGAACCAGCCCGAACACAGCACAAGAGGAAGGGAAATCAGCTGAATAAGTACTGGCTGGGCTCCTGTATGCATCGCAGGCCAAGGCAGACGAAAGGAAGAAACTGGAGCAGCTGGAACAACAGCTGGCAGAGCCTCGCTCCCACCGAAGCCAACGCTCTAGGAGCTGACAGAAACAGCCTGGCGGAGGCCACATCCTGTATAGGCTCTTACAGTTTTGAAGCTAGGAAAAGCCCTGTATACCAGAAAATCCTGGTTAAACAAAAACCTGAAGTAAAAAGTAACTCTGCTAAATCCAAACCTGCTGCTGGTAATAGTGCATCGTGCCCATACTCCTGCACAGTGCCGATCGGAACCCAGGCTGCAAAGCCCACGACTAGACACAAGTGTGAAAGGGCTAGCAATAACACAGGCACCAACTGCCACCACACTGCTGACACGGTAGCAGCATCAAACTCAACACAATATAGGGAAAGGGCGGGCACACCTGGCACAAGAGCTGCAAAAAATAACATAAAACATACAATAACATTAAGTAGCTGCACTTGCAATAAAATACACTATGAGACAGTAAACAGAATTAAAGCAACAAGCAGGTCACCCGAGGCCAGTTCCCCATGCACAAGGGAGGTAAGCAGCAGAGAACACATTCAGGAACTCCCACTAGGACAAGAGGGGAACCCTAAGCCTACCCTAAGGAAAATAAGCACAAACCAGCCCCAGAGGGTGAAGGCAATGGTCAGCCTGACAGGAAAGTTACTATGGGGACTTTATTGCAAAATGGCAGACAATATTCACACTTTCAGGAGCAACCGGCAAATTACGGCATTTAGCGAATTGCTCCAGGAGCTCTACGTTAAAATACGAAGTTCTGTAAAAACAGCTCTGACAGAGCAATATTTCAAGGAGACAACTGAGGGTCAAACACAAAGACATATTGAGAAGAATGAGGTCCAGATATATGGCTGTAAGGACGGGATGATGCTGCAGGCAAATGTAACGCGTAACAGGAAGAAGAATGCGGGGTCGGGGGAACATGCACACTGGCAAGATGACGGGGATAGTAACAACAAGAAGAACCCACAGGATATATTGAATGGAAATAGGCGAACTGCAACAACCCGTACAGCCATATGGAGGAAAACAAGGGGAAACCCTAACCCAAAAGGGGCTTACCTACAGAAAAGGGAGGGAATAGGGGCACATAAAAGTAAAATTAGACGGAAATATTTTACACAGGGCCTACAAATGGCAAAATACGAACATGAAATGAAAATGAACTTGAACGGACGACTTTGGACATTTAGCGAATTGCTCCAGAAGCTTTACGTAAAAATTCGAAGTTTTGTAAAAACGACCCCAGCAGAGCAATATTTTAAGGAGGCAACCAAGAGTTATGCACAAAGATATATGGGGAAGAATGAAGCCCAGATATGCTGTAAAAAGAACGGAACGACGCTGCAGACATGTGTAACGCGTAACAAGGAAAACCGCGTTAAGCCAGAAGAACATGCACACCGACGGAACGATAGGGACAACAATAACAAGAGGAACCCACAAGATACATTGAAAGGGAAAAGGCCAATTATGACAGCCTGCACAGCCATATACCGGGAAATGAAGGGAAACCCTAACCCAAAGGGTCAGTACCTACAGAAAAAGGGGGGTATAGGTGCACATAATAACAAAATTAGACGAAAAAATTTCGCACAGAGCCTACAAATGGTGAAATACAAACAACAAATGAAAATGAGCTTGAACGGACGACATTGGATATTTAGCGAATTGCCCCAGGAGCTCTACGTAAAAATACGAAGTTTTGTGCAAATGGCCCAAAAGGGGAAATACTTTGAGGGGACACCCATAGGGTATATACGAATAAGGATTGAGGAAAACGAAGTTCAAAAATGCAACGAGAAGGGTGTGAGGGGACAAAATGAGCGTGTAACGCGTAACAAGGGAGGCAGTATGGGGGGAGGAAAACATACCCGAAGGAGATGCGTGGTAAGTAATGGACACGAAGGCAACTCACGGGGCACACTAATGAAAGCAATACTTGCAATTTGCGTTGCAGCTACGTTCCTGACGAAAAGTAATAGTGGAGGAAGAATAACGC
This sequence comes from Cymbomonas tetramitiformis, assembly GCA_001247695.2. Lineage (NCBI taxonomy): Eukaryota > Viridiplantae > Chlorophyta > Pyramimonadophyceae > Pyramimonadales > Pyramimonadaceae > Cymbomonas > Cymbomonas tetramitiformis. The sequence continues at coordinate 22,605 of LGRX02007970.1, read as the reverse complement.
CAGCACAAAAATTAACGCAATGGGTACGGGTAACAGCATGCAGGAAGACTAGCAGAAAGGTGGGAACGGGGATGCAAAAAGAAACACCGGAAAGGGTGCGAGTGACATGCTTGCAGAAAAGGAACACAGCAGCAACAACGATAACCAGGCAGGTAACTGAAACAAGAAAGGGAAAGGAAAAAATGCCAAGAGGGGAGGACAACCGAAGCCAAGGAACAACACAGGAAAAGCCCTCAAAGGGAGTGCTGGGTGAAGCTCCGGAAAGGGAGCATGCAGCACAGTGCATGCAGAAACGAAGCACAGCGGCAACAGCAAAAACCCGGCAAACAGTTGAAACTGGAAAGGTAAGTGAGAAAATGCCAAGAGGAGTCAACGACCAACGCCAGGAAATAACACAGGAAAAGCCCCCAAAGGGCCCCAGTTGGTTAGCCACAACAGAAGAGGGGGGACGAAGGGCGAACTTCAGAAGAAACCTCACATATTACCTACGGGCGAACCGGCAGGAGCACGCACATGCACACAAAAGGGGAAGGAGATATTGGAGTGAACATGAGAAAGGGAAAACATGCAGGTGGGTACAACGTACCAAATATGACAGACCACAACTGGTCAGAAGCAACCAGGTAGTAAGGCAAGAAACAAAGGACAGGGACAATAGTAAGTGGGCGCGAAAACATGGCGAGATGCGCCGAATGAGAAGGGAAGGCCAAAACATAGCGAGAACGGTGGGAGCCCAGATAATGAGCATGCATGTAACACTAAGTGTGCTGGGCACTCTGGCTAAACGGAAGGAGCAGGCACAACTGGCAATGAAAAACCCTCGACAAGAGGTACCGCAGGTCAAAGCGGTGAATGAAATGTCTACGGCAGCACGAGGAGCAGCCTTGGGTACAAGACCCAACAGGAAAGCTGAACAAATTGAGGAGACGGGTAGGTATGCCGAAGCGACACCACAGCCCTCACATATAGGGGGGGGAACATGCTCGAACGAGAAAATGGAAGGACAGTACCCCAAGAATTCTGTCACGCAGGGAATATTTGCCAAGGACGGAAAACTGAATATGCACCAAGTGGACCTCGCGCTCGAAACACTGGAAGACAACCCTCCGGGTTCAACAACCATGCAAGAAATACTGAAGATGCTGAGGGAAAATGACAAAAAATTTCTGGAAATGGTAAAAGAAAAAGTCGCCAAAAAGGGTGGCACCCAGATACCAGTGGTAGGAAACGGACACTGGCTACTACTGATGGTAGGAGTCTGCGTCGCAAAAGATAACAGCACGTTGCAGGCCTATGTATACGACTCTATGGGCATGGAAAGACAGACACGGAAGAAAACCGCCCAAGGGCACACGAGGATGGCGGAGGAACTGCAAGGAGCAGTGAGTGCATGGGTAACGGGCAACAAGGAGGCAATGGGGTGCCTGGAAGCTAGAGCCACGCCGATGTACGACAGGCACCAACACGATGCATTCAGCTGCGGCGTCTGGGTGATATATATTGCGGAGCTATGGCAACAGTGGCTGTTAGAAAGGAACGGAGCCTGGATACAACATGTGTACACGAACACACTCCAAACCAGTCGATGCGTGACAATACACACCACGGAAATAGTGAATAAATGCAGAGACAGATTCAGGCCAAAGATAAAGTCGGCCATAATGAGGGAAAATAAGCCACAAGCAGAACAGGACACGGATGAAGTTGAGCTGACAAGGGAGGACCCAGCAAAAAGGACTGGGGCAAAACAGGCGCGAACCCAAGGAACGTGTGCGGCGGATGCCTTCATGAGGGAGGTGGGGCGTGGCCGCACAGGGGAACAGGTGGAGGACACAATGCGACAACAAGGGGTGGGCATACAAACGATAATGAACGTTCAGGAAGCACTTCAAGCGCTACAACAAGACACTGAAGCCCTCATAGATGAAACAATGAGCAAACTGTCGACAGATGGCCGAACCCAAATAGCAATAAGAGATGGAGAAAAATGGGCAATGATGATGCTCACAATAACACGCCAGGACATGCAGGCGCATGTGTGGCTGCCCACTGGAGGAATAGAAAAACAGGACGAACTGCTAATAGCTATAGATGTCTGGACCATACTGCGAGAAGCCTACGACCTGCAAAAGGTGAAATATAGTGAACTAAAAACACATAGCACACCACCAGAATGGGAAAGATTCAGTCAAGGTGAGCAAGCGATAAGAGTGGCAGGGAGCTGGAAATACTGGCATGTTGACGGCAAACCAGGACACTTCAAACTCGGGACTAGAAACACGGCACGGCTGCAGGGGGAGACTCGGGAGATGCGGCGGACGACAGAACAAACAACTGGGCTGGCCGAGGAGGACATGAAAAGTGATGAACCGAAGGAAGATGGCAGGGCACCTACTACGGAGCAACACGCCACGGGCGAAGCAACGGAAGAAAAGAACACAAGTACCACGGACAAGCTAGTTCAGGCCACGCTACGGTTCCTTCCGATAAGCAAAGAACAAGCAAACGAAAGGCTAAAGAAGGAGGAGGGAACGGCGACAGGAAAAAAGCTGAGGCCTCCCGCGAACGCCAAGAAATACCCGCCACCTACTACAACAACGAAAATGAACAAAAGGGACAATGAGGAAACCAAAGGGTCCCTGGAGGCACAGAAGCAATGGGGTGGGAACATGCCAAAAACGGAGAACCTAAACACTGAAGAAATGGGAGAAGCACAACAACACACCATAAATTTCCTAACATGGAACATACAAGGCTCCCCGCACTCACTGTATGAACTGGAGGAGCAAATGAGAAAATGGGAGATAGATATAGCAATAGTCACGGAAACTAAGACTGCGAATGAGGAAATAAAAAGACACTTCAGAAACAAAAAACAGTCAAACGTATGCACAAACGTACCAACAGAGGAAGGGGAGGGAGAAGAGAGCAACCACAAGGCGGGCCTTGCCGTAATACTCACAGGGGAATATGCCAAACCACATAACTACACCGAGGTGCAGGTACCGCACTTACGAGGAGTACTCACACACACGCTGCTCCACTTTCCGGGAGGAAAATACTTACACCTGCTAGGGGTATACTACCCGGTGGAAGGGAAAGACGTGGCGGAAGAGACAGGACGAGGGGAACTCGACAGAGAGGCGGCCAGAAATGGCATACAGGAGTATGTGCGAATGGTGACCACAGCCAGCGACAATGCGGTAGGACAAACAGTACTAATTTGTGGGGACCTGAATGCCACGACGGGAACACCGAAAAATAGCAGGGACAGAGAATGGAACAAAACCCTGGAAGCCACGGGTCTGCAAGATGTGGGAGGGACCAGGGAAACAACACTAACATGGCATGAACGACGGAACATAGACAGAATGCTAGCAAGCAAAGCAGAATTACAATACTACACGCAACCAACGGCAGGAGAACTCACCGAGCTACACATGAGCGACCACAAAATGGTCTGCACAACGCAACTGGACCTAAAAGCCTGGGGGACCCACAGACCAACGACACAAAAGCCACAACATGCAAAAACAGACAGACTGAAACTCCCGCTAACAGAAGCAGAGGGGAATACCCTCAGGCAAACACTGGACGCTGCATATACGAAGGAATTACAAGATGAAATGCAAGAAGCAATAAACGGGATAAAAACAGCAGCCAGCACAAGGCACAGAAAACGGGCAATAGACTACGCGGGAGGGGTGGTTGCAAGGATAATGGGGGAAGCAAGAGACAGGGCAATGATGGATGTCAACTTACCGAAACAAGCGGCAGCACCAGAACAACAACATGGACTACACCTCCCAAAAACCCTCCGCAAAGAAAGGGACGGCCACCTGAAAGAAAGGAACAGGTGCCGTGAGAACATAGCACTATGGAAGAAGGACATAGAAACACGAGAACAAGTAACCGAGGAAGCACGGACGGAAGATTTTGACAACCGAACAAACGAAATGAGGGAATGGGAACAATGGGAACGGGAACAGAAAAAGCTTGCGACAAAAGAGGCAAGGAAGTGCATTAAAGAACACGAAGCAAACCGAAAACAGAAAACAAGAATGAAAATGAGAGAAGGATACTGGGGCAACATAAAGCACTACCATAAATTGATATACAAAAAAGAGATAGAAAACGGAACGGCACCAACTACAACAATACAAGCGATTGAAACCATGCAAGGAGAGCTAGTGGTAGGACACCAAAAAGTGGCACAGGCAATGGGAGAACACATTGCGTGGTCGGAACCATACAAAATGAAGGAACCAGAGAAAGGACTTAAAGATACGCCACCCTGGCTTGACGAAAGGTACAAGAACTACATGAGGGAAAACCAATGCAAAAGACCGGACCAAACAAAAGTAAACCTAAATGTGGACAAAGAGGCCTACCGACAGGCGGTGAAGAAAATGAAAACCAACAAAGCAGCCGGGCCCATGGGGATACAAAATGAAATACTGAAACAGATGCCGGACAGATTCCACGACCAACTGTGTGAACTCATGAAATTAATGTGGGAGCATAGACACACCCCCCTACCATGGAAAAAAGGCTACTTCTGCTTCCACCACAAGCAAGGAGAAGTAACAAAACAAAAAAACTACCGACCTATAGCACTACTGGACTGCCTGTTCAAATTATACACTACAGTACTCACAAAAATGCTAGCTGACTTCTGTGAGATAAACGGCATGCTCTCGGAAGCACAAGAGGGCTCAAGGGAAAGCCACAACACAATGAAGCAACTCACCAGGGTAACCAATGCCATTGAAGACGCCAACCTCTCCAAACGAAGCCTACATGCAACCTACGTGGATTTCGAAAATGCGTATGGCTCGGTTGACCACGAAAGACTCATTACGACGCTAAAACACCTAGGGGTGCCACCACAACTTACCGAAGCTGTCAGGGACATACTGGGCGAAAACGAGGAGGACTCCATGCAAATGAGAGCAAAAGTAGGGGACCAGGTCTCGGAAGAGGTGCCAATAAGAAGGGGGATTCTGCAAGGCGACAGCATGAGCCCGCTACTGTTCATACTATACCTGGAACCTCTCCTTAGATGGCTAGAGGTGGGAGACCATGGATACCAGCACAGGTATGCAACTGACAGGGAGCTCAGAGGGGAACTGAGAACCTCCTCCGGAGCGTTTGTGGACGACCTAATTATACTAACCAAACTAATGACAGGCATGGAGCAACAGCTAAAGAAACTCTCGGCATTTGGAGACTGGAGTGGACTCAGAATAAACGAGGACAAAACAAAGATAACAGGGGTAGAACATGGCAACAAAAACGTGAAAGAAAGTAGGCACCAAGGGGTGAAATGCGGAAGTCGAACGCTAAAAGTCCTAAAAGCCGGGGATACCTACAAGTACCTGGGGGTCCTACTCAATATGCTGGGGACATGGAAAGAGGAGAAAAGAAAGTCACTACGGGAACTCAAAAGAAGAATAGACGCACTACTGGCAACCCCCCTCACACAAAGACAAAAAGAGTACTCCCTGAAGTCGGCCATATTGGGGAAATTCAAATACGGACTCCACCTCGGGATATACACACAGGGTGAAATACAACAGGCCGAAAATCAGCTGGGAGCCGCGATGAAAAGAATATATGGACTTCCCGCGAATGGTACGCCCAATGAACTAAACACGGAGGAAAAAGAGGAATACGGACTGGGGCTCCAGTCCCTACAGGCAATATATGCACAGGAAGTGTACACGGGACTGGCAGGCGCTGTTCAGAGTGAGGAAGACAAAGGGGCCCAGATGGGATACGGCAAAAGGGAGAGAAACCTTCAAACCAGACAAAGAATGTCACAAGTTAGCAGGTCCACAGCCGGACTACTGGAAAAACACTTCGAAGAAAGGGGACACAGCAGCACAAGGAGCAAACTAAAAATGGGACTGCAGACACAAACGAACACTCTGAGGAAGATGAATGCTCTGAATGAATATGGAATACGCGTGAAAGGAGTGGGAACCCACATGCAGGAACTGGGCAAAGAAACACTACCTATAATGAGGCAGCTGGGAAAAGCTAAAAGGGTATACACAAACGCGGAAATGGAGGGCACAACCAGAACGACCAAGCACCAAAGGATAATGGATACAGAATACAGAGACCCACAGTCGCAGCCTGCGACGACAGGCTTTGAAAAAATGGGAACAGTAAATGTAATACAGGAAACGAAAACTCAGCAAGCCACCAAGCAAATAAACTTTACCAAACTACTCACACTATTCAGAAACTACCCGGACCTCAAGAACTTAACCACGGCAGACGGGAAAAGTGCCATACCAATAGAAACACTGAAAGCAACAGGTGGAAGGAAACACGACACCAAGACGGCAACAAAGATAGCACAGGGAATGCTGCACCTATACCCATACATTTGCGAAGCACAACCCAACGACATTAAGAAACCAGGGGACCACTGGGACCATGTGTGGAACAGAAGGCTGAAACCTGAATATATACAAGAACGGAAAACAGGAGAGCTAGAGAGGTACACCAAAAGTACGGTAAGCATGGAAAACATAAGCAACTGGCCGGCACAAATAAAGGCGCTACATGAGGCTGGAAACAGTCTGAAGGACATACTGCAACTAGTGTCTATGTACCCGCTAGCCAACCAAACGAAGCATTTCGAACAGTCAGAGGTAGAGTGGACGGAACAAGAGAAGGAAGTTCTGGGCATAGAAACCGACCAAGAAAAGGAGGAAGACGACGTGATGACAACCAGACACCCGCGGGGGAGAGTAAAGAGGAAGTCAGGACAACAGGACAGAGGCCAGTGGTCGACACAGGAAGACCGAATGGAAATGCTAGGACAAGAGGGAAACTACACGCCCGCCGGGATACTGGCAACGAGACAGTACCTGCAAAACTACACAGACTCGACCTCGAAAGTAACGCAGTACGAAATACGGTGGACCGATGGAGAAGGAAACGAACAGACGACGTGGAGCACAGAAGAAACAGTAAGAACACACCTGCTCAAACACAACCTCTCCTCGGACCAAGGATGGAAAAACCTAGTGGAAGAATGGAAGAACGACAAGAGAGACAAAAGGACCAAACGCGAGCCCGCTGAAGAGATACTGGCAGGACAACCAAACGGCGAACAGAGGTACTGGAAAGAAGTAACGCACCTGGAAATATGCACAAGGGAAACGAACCCGGACCAGGACATTAGGCACATTCCAGGGGTGAAGGACAGACAACTGCGCACGGAAGGTGACACCACCTACTGCTATGAGCCGGAGGGAAGCCTTATAGGCACGCTGAGCACGGTAAAAGCTAGAGAATTGTACGACAGATATGCCGAGGCGGTGGGGGACAGCACGGCACAAAGGCCAACAGAGAAACAACTGGCCAAAAGGCTGAAACTAAGTGTAGAACACAAAATACATGTAAACACTTTTGAGGAGGAAATAGCACAACTGCTGATAAGGTACTCCAGCAAAGCGGAGATGAAACACAGAAAAAGGAACCTCCAAAACCACTGGACCTTCCCTCCGGAAATGATGGAGGCGGTACACACAGCCATGGGAGTCCAAACAGAGGTATTCGCCTCCCCACTTAATGTACACAGAGACACCAGAACGTACTACTCGCAATACCCACGAGACTCGGTATTTGGGGCTGTAGGCTCGGCATGGGAAGAGCAATGGGAAAAACTGGGGTCATACCAATTCAACCCAGAGTACACAGCAGGGGACCTCTACAAGGCACTGAAAAAGGCAATTAACTCCACAAAAACGGCCGAACCCGTTCTGGGGGTAGGAATATACCCCACATACGCCAAAAGCCCGTATAGAAAACTGCTGAATAAGCACATGGGATACAGGGTACACGAGTTACTGGAGATAAAGGAAGGGCAGTTCACCTTCTTACCACCCGACCACTGGATGCAAGGCAACCTACAGAAACCCAAACAATGCAACTGGAACATGAGAATACTGGTAGTAGCGAATGCGGCAGGATGGAGAAAATACTGCCCGGATGCACTCAAAACCCACGACATATTCAGCAAGGCCCTTCTCAAGTGCCCGCAAAGCAAAGTCAGGACGATAGGCAGAGCATGCTACATACACAGGCCTCTCACCCTCAAGGATGCGGACAGGCGACCTAGGTCAATTACAGAATGGGAGAAGGATTGCGTCATAGACTCCGCGCCATGGATGAACCATGAACTACCGGTCATGCAAGCACTACCAGGCAGCCACCTGGAGAACCACACAGAGAAGATAATTGACCGGTGGATGGAAGACAGGGAAAAAGAAGGGGAGCACAGAGGAGGGGATAGAGGGCCGAGGCCAACGACTATGGACGTACTAAGAGCTAACACCACGTGGAGTAGGGAGGAAATAAACAGAGACGCCCTAAGAAGGTGGGCATTACAATTTACGGGCCCAGACACAACGGACGAGCACATAAACGGAGACCAATGGCTGCAGTGGGAAAGGGGTGAAAAGGAGAAAGCAGAACCACCACCAGAAAGCAAGTGGGACAACCAAGGGAAAGGATACCCAGAGCCCCACAGGAGGCATAACAGAAACAATATGATTTACACAGATGGAAGCCAAAGAAAAGTCAAAAAGGAAAACGGGGAAGTCGAGGAAGTAACGGCGGCAGGTGTCTGGGACCCAAGAGGGGAACGGGCAATGAACCACATGCAAAGATGGGCCGGACGCTGCCAAACTGTTAACAGGGCGGAGCTCACTGCCATATATATGGCACTGACACTAGACTCAAACTCGGGAGAAGAGAAAGTCAGCATATGCACGGATAGTCTGACCTCCCTCTACCAGATACAAAACATGAAAAGAAGGCCGCACACGCTTGAAAGGCACGTACACAGGGACCTGCTGTGGAAAATAATGAAACAAATACAAAAGCTAAATAAGGAGGGAACAAAAGTGGCCCTATACAAGGTTAAAGCGCATGTGGGAATACATGGGAATGAAATGGCGGACGAGGTGGCAAAAAGGGCCTGTGAAGAAGGGGAATACGGCCTCAACCACGACAACACGGATACAGTGATGCTACTAGCAATATGCGAGGCCACGGGTAGACAACTGGAAGGACACCAAGCAATACTCAACCATGTAACAAAAAAGGTGAGGGAGGCAAAAATGACGGGAAAAACGAACATAATACAAAGACTAAAAAGGAAACTAGAAACCGGGCCAGAAGAATGGGAGACCAAAAGACAACGCATTGAGAGGAAGGAGGCAGAATACGCACAAAGAAACCGGGAGCCTACTGAAATAGGAACAGCCTGGGCAGACACCTGGCCCGATGAACCAGAATGGCAACAGGAACAGGAAGAGGAATTGGAACTCCAGAGGATGGAACGATTAGAGGAGGAGGCATTAATACAGGAGCAGCAAGTACAAACAGCACAACAAGCTAAACAAAAGAGGGGGCAAGGGCGAGAGAGCACACGGGGAGTAGAAATGAATAAGGAACAGGGATGGAAGACAAGAACAATACAGAAAGAGGAGGCATTAGAACAGGGAGAAAGACAAAAACGAAGAAGAACCCAAAGCCAGGCAAAACCCGACCAACCAGCCCTACGGGAAGCTGAAGGGCCGAGGGAAGCCCAAGGAGAAACTGCACAAGGGTCAACCCAGAAACTGAAGCTACCGGAAACACAGAATGTGGACACGACAACACAGCAGGACACCGCAGCCGAGCTCAGAGAAATGGCCCAACAACAGGAGGAAGCACAGGAAGAATGGAGAGCACTCCAGGAAATGGTACAGGACCAGGAAGCAGCGCAAAAGGAAGTACACCAAGTGAAGGAATGGAGAAAGTCCTCGAGGGAAAAAATACTGACAGCAACACAAGAAAAGCCAGAAAAATACATGCAGCACCTCAAAGGTGATAAAGCCATGCACAAGCTCTCTAATGGATACTGGAAGAAGGGAACGGAATACCTAAACGAGAAAGACGTGACAGTCCTGCTAAGATGCCGGGCGAACAAACTACCAGCAGGACCATACAAGAAGCAGCAAGGAGGGAGAAGGTCGCAAAAATGCAAATGCTGCGGGATGCCCAGACAAGTAAACGCGGGAGGATTCATACGCACAGCCCATGTGCTGGGAGGATGCACAGAGAGGGAGATAAAGAACATGATAATAAGCAGGTCGGATGAGACCACCAAAATGATAGCGAAAGCAATTAGCAAAGGCAGGAAAGGAGGATGTGTAATAAGAACCCATGCGGGGAAAAAAGGGAAAGGAATGAACAACGGGAGACCAATAGAAGACTTCCTCCTCACAAGGGGGCAATGCAGACTGGACGGACGAAACACACCGGCACCAGCACACGGAAAGGACACCATACCACACTACGTGGACATAGTAATGCTAGAGGGAACTGAAAAGGGGAATGAGCAGCCTGGGTACACACACCAAAAGGCAATGACGGAAGCGGGCCACATACACCTGATAGAGGTAACATACACAGACGAAATGAGTTGGGAGGAAGCACTAAAAACGAAGTACACAAAATACACACCGCTAGTAAAACTACTAGAACTATATGGCTACAAGGTAACGCTACACGTAATGGTATTCGGCAATACGGGAACAATATACGAACACACGGAGAAAATACTGACCAAACATTTAGGATTCGACAGACAGGAAGCCCTACACCTACTCAGGAAAATACATGACCTAGCGACAGGATTTGCAGTAAGCCTAAACAGACTATACAGAACTAAAGTAGACAAGGAACCAGACTAAGGGACAAAGAAGAAGGAGTCAAGGGGACTCACAAAGCCCCACACCCCGTCCAAGGGTGTCTCTTTTTCTTTTTTTTTTTCTTTTCTTTTGGGCCCTTCCATCCAACGTGTGGTGCGTGTATGCATATGAAATAATACATTGCTTGTGAATTTGCACACGGTGTGAGTAATCTTAACGTGTATGTTGTAGATGTGAGGTGCACATCTGCCTTTGGCAACAAGCTATGGTGAAATTATCAAGCTGGAAGGCTGGGAAAATGTCATGAAGAGGCAGTCGGAAGTCCGACAACTCAGGCAATCCCTATTTCTTATTGTGATGCAGGGGGGATCGCTAAACAATTGGCAGCCATAAATCGAAAGAAGTTGAGCCTTCCTATTTTGACGGAGAGTTTGAAGCCGTTGTGGCTAAAGAGTGAGGTTTTGATGCGCGAATACAACGAGGCGGTTGAGCTCATCGCGCGGGAACGCAAAATTGCCCAAGCACCTCGGAAGAGCAATCCTATCGAGATACTTCCTGACATGCCCATGTATCGAGTAGATCCTACCAGATGTTCCCTGAGGCACAAGTACCCGAAGATTGTTAGTCTCACGGATGTGCACTATGCAGAATTGCTGCATGCGGTGCATCAAAGTTGGGTTGCAATGAAGGAGGCCTTGGACGAGTTCAATTCCTCTCTTGCTGAGACGTTAGAGGCAGCCCGGGAAGTCGAAAATGACGATGTAGTTGAGACTTCTTTGTTGGAGCTCATGGGCGGTGACTTGGATGCTGGAGTGGCTGTTATTGAGAGTGAGGAGGAAGTTGAGGAGTTTGAGGAGGAGGAGTAGACTGCTGAAACGATAAGAATTGATGCTGTTCCTGTGATGGAAAAGGCTACACCTGGTACTACATCCTCAAATACCCACGACTGGCAATCAGGTAATAATCTCTATTTTTCGCACTCTACACTGTGGTGGATAACGGGATGGGGTTGTGTGATTATATAATACATTGTGATATATAATGGCATACGGGACTGTGTTTTCATCAAACACCGTAATGGAGTATTGGATGAGGCACTGTGATTTCATCAGGAATTGCGATAGGTAATATGATGGGGCTGCTTCAGTGCCGACATCGGTACTGTTACAACTCGGATGCCGAATTCGATTGTAGGCTCATAGCACGGTATTGGATGGAACCGAAAGCAGAACATTAGATATTTGATGCCTAGTCCATCCAGCAATTCTCTCATGGCTGCAATGAATTAGACTAGACACTAGAGTGAATTAACTTGTGTAACGAACGAAGTGGCTTTTGTGTGTAACAAATACTTCTCTCAAATGATAATAGGCTTTGTGTTAAGAATCACTCTTGGTTGCCTATAATTGGATATGATGTTAGGATATATATTGGAAGGTTGGCGGGCTCGTGAGTCCTAGAATTCAATTGGATAAAAATTATCAAAGGCATGGTGTGTGTTTGAACATCCTCCGAAAGTTGCAAGTGGAAACTGATAGGATACATGACTCAAATGCACTGGATATACTCATTTAATGACGATATACTGTCAATAGCGCGTGAAGGCACATAGTATAGGTCCATTGGAAACTAACATTCCGGGTGGGGTGCACTCGGAACGCCAAGAGGACGGCTTAAAAAATTCCCGAAAAGTCGGTCCTTGTGACAGGACCGGACGCGATTCCAGTCCTGTCACAAGGATCGTTGGGCTGTAGCCATATATCGGTGATATTGGGATCAGTCGATATAGTAATTTTTTTACGACATATCATGTATCAATATCGGACGACAAGTTTCGGGCCGTTATCAATACCCGTCGACAAATTTGGCGTGGATATCAATACTAGTCGACAAGCTTTGACCTGGTATCAATACTTTTCGATATGTGAGCTCCGATGCTTGATATCGATATCGCGGAAAGGACGAATTCAGTGCGGACTACCCAAATGCGAACCGGCAATTTGACTTTGATGGATTTTTATTTGAGGGATCGGTGAGATGTCCACCGAGACTACCTCACACCCGGGAAACTGCTTGCTGAACTGTCGTTCGACAGAGCCCGTGCCACAAAACAACACCAAGATCCGTATTGGGCGTCGAGACGGCTGTAGGCGTGCTGCTCCTCGACCAGGTCCTTGGGATGGCATGAAACTAGTGGGTGACACCGTCGCGAATGTGCCCACCTCGTCGTCGGCTCGTTCTTCCGGGATCCACGCCATTCCGTCCGCCTGTAACTCCTCAGGGTCCGTCATCCATATCGCCCCTGCTGACTCCTCGCGTTTGCGGGTGACTCTGCTCTTTTCACGTTCTTGCCTCTTGGCCTCGACCTTCTCGAACTCCTGTAGAGCGCGGTTAGGTATCCCTTTTCGGCCAACTCCATCGAACTCGAGGTCCTCGCGAGTTTTCCATTCATTCTCGGAGCGCGGCATACCTACCCATTTGACCATGTACTCCGTCCATGTCCGCCCGCCACGTCTCCTCGTGCGTGACCTCTCAATGCACTCCACCGCCATCTCCTTACGACCGCTCACGTCCACAGGGGGAGGCGGAATCTCCGCACTCCTGTCCGCGAACTTGCCATGGCCCGACTCCACTGGGGTGAGTCTATCCACGGTGAAGACGTCGTGCACCTTCCACTGTGGTGGTAGCTTCAGGCGGTAAGCCGCGGGGGCCCCTCGGTCCTCGGGGGCGAGCTCCATCTGCCGATCGCTGTGGAAGGCCTCCAGTACCTCCATCGGGCCCAGGCGCTTCTTCAGCAACTTCTTGTGTAGGCCCCTATCCCCGGGCTGGGTGAGATGCGTGGCGTCCACCCACACCATGTCACCTATTGCGTACCGGCGAGCATGCACGAAGTTGCCGAAGCTCCTCTTGCGACAACTTGTAGTTACGCCGATGTAGCGGTTGTCCACTCCAGTCGGATCGCAAGCGAATGTTGTTCTTGTAGTCGCGGCTTTGGACGGAGTCAGGCAGCTCCGTACATATGACGTCCTTGAACTCCTCCTCAAGGTCGCGCAGCTGTTGCCATATCTCTGGGGACACTGTCTCGTCAATCTCATCCGGCTCCTCCTCTTTCATGGCGTGGGGCTTGGGCGGCGGTGACGGTGATTCCTCAGCCACTGGAGCGGCCTGCTCTTGAGATAAACCTTTCGTATGGGGCTTCTCGTCGCTCCAGCGCACACGCTTGCGCCGCGGCCGACGTTCGCGGAGTAAGCGCCTTCCCTGCTCCAGCGCGGCTGCGGCTTCGGCATGCCAGGTGGGTGGTTTCCCTTGCGCATGGTCGTCGATTGCCTGGGCACGTACGTGCTCAGGTAATAGAGCGAATGCTCCCAAAGCTTCCCGCTTGCTCTGGAAGAACCCGAGATGTAGGTTGTTGGATGGCGCGTGGTCCGCAGGGGGACCAACAGCACCCTCCAGAGCGACCACGTCAAAGTTTTGTGGGCGGGTGGACTCCACTGTTGCGTAAACCTTATCCAAGTGGTCCTCGTCACTGGTGCCTGGGCTGGGCCGCAAGTGCTTTTCCACGTGTGCACGAATAGCCACGACGGCAGGTGCACTGATGGACCTCCAGTCTAGCTTGGCAAGCCGGTCTCGTACACTTGTCGTAGGGGAGGATGCTTGCACGATAGGGTCGAACGTCACTCCTTTGTGTTGATCACGTACGTCAACAGTCGTGGCTGACGAGGGCACCACCAAGGCTTCTCCTTTTGCTTTGGGAGCGTCGCTCGTCACAGTCGCGCAACTCACAGGGGTGGTGAGCGGCTGAGCGTGCTCCTCTAAGCTCACGCGGTCATCAGCAGATTTGAACGCGGCCTCCACCACTGAGCGGCTCTCCACCACCTGTTGCTCAAGTAATCGCTGATCTTGAGCAGCCTGGTCAAGTTGTTGGCGCTGCTCTTCTGCGACTCGCTGAAGCTCTTGAAGCTGTTGGTCATGACGTGCTACTTGCTCGCCCGCGGCCTCAAGTGCAGCTTGTTGAGCTTCGTGCTGCACTTCCATCAAGAGCTCCTTCTGTACGCGAGCAGATTCCTCCGCAGCCTTCTGCATGGTCGTTTGAAGTGCAGCGAGTTGAAGCTGGTGAGCGGCTGCAGCTTCCATCACAACTTTCTCGGACTCCTCCCGCAACTTTCGTAGTTGCTGCTCATGTCGGTTTGCTTGAGCTTGGCGTCGACGTTGGCGCCCTCCTTTACTACGAGAGCTTCTAGACGAAGAGGCATGCGAGGTGTCGGAGGAGAGTGACTCGGAGTGGATGGTACACGATGATGATGATGTGGTTCCCATCTCATTGGAGTTGTATGAAGCTTCAGACGACGTGCTATGGTCGCCGCCACTGCGGCGTCGAGCTTTAGCGAGCTTGCGCTTGGTCACTTTCCGTTGCTTCCGCTCTTGCTTCGCCATCTCTTTCTGGTGGGCTACTTCCATTAAAGCCTGCATGCGGACTCCACGTTCTCGTTGGGTAGGTCGTGGGGCTGCTGGGGCTTTTGAGCGGGACGGCGGTGGCGCATAGATAGGTCCATCATCCTCAGCATCCGTCGTGGGGTCATCTTCGGACGATAAAACCTCGTAGGGGTTGCGGTCCGGCACGGTTCGTACTCCCTGCTGTGGGACGTGGATCTCCAAAGTGGTTGTACGCCTCAATGTTCTAATCACGTCCTCAACGTCCACTCCCAACTTCACAAGCCTTGCAGGTCGGTTGGCTGGGATGATTGTGACCACAGCTCGAGTGAGGTGATGATAATGATGGCCCGCTGAGGCGACGTGGGATAAGAGCAGCCCACGCGATGGGATCACACGCTGCTCTCCACCTTTCGTCTTGAGGTGAGCCTCCCATGTGATCGCTGCAATCGCGTTCTCCTCGCCACTCAGGCGGCGCAAATGTTTACGTAAAGTCGCCCATTGGTTTGGAGTCACGTCAGGGACGTCCGTCAGTGCTGCCCACTCGTGAAGGGCTTTGCGCTTCACGTGCTGTTTGCGTTGTACCGCAAAACGTGTGCACTTGGACGCGAAATCCACGATAGCTCTCCACGCCTTCACACACTTTTCCGCGTAGAACCTGGATAGAGCGTCGTTGCACTTCGTGATCTCGAGTTTGATCTCTTTTACACGACGTGTTTCCTCTCGCCAGGCGCCCAAGAGTAGAAATGACAAATGCGAGTTTGCTCGCAGAATGTTCTCCTGACGTTCGTGTTGGACTTGCTCATGCCATGCTGCAAAGAAAGTGGCAGTCCGCACGAGGCGGGCTCGTAGGCGCCATGCCTTGAAGACTGGAAGAGCGCTACCACTATATACGCGCGCCTTCCAAGTGCTCCACCAACTACGTAGGACGTATTGAGCCAAGATGTCCACTGCCACTGCTTGGCGAGCAAGTTTGACGCTTGTGCCAGACAGGCGTCGTTCGCTACCCAGAGGCACGCCTTCGCGCTTGTGCGCCGACATGTCACTACTAGTGGGTAACTCTGCAGCACGGTGCTCTACTACAAGTGTTTGATCAACTACAGCTTCATTTCGAGGAGGTGATTCCAAGGAATATGGGGTGGCTATAGCGACCGTGTTGGTTTCCTCGAAAGCTGGTTGGCCACGTCGTGCAGTAGCGCGAGCCAGAAGAGCGCGTTGTTGCGGTGTAGAGTACCGCTCAAACATGCGGACGGTAGCGGACACCTGGCCAGGTGTGTCCCGCGGCTCGTTGGTAAAGCCCATGGGTGTGGCGTGCAGCGACGCTTGTGAGTCGCGTTCTCCTCGAGGCACTGGCGCGCTTGAGAAACGCGCGTACTGCCCTTCAAGAGAGCGTTGCACTCCTCCTCCCCCCCCGCTGCCTCGCCGCGCCCCGGCAGGCCCGTCCTCAGCACGCGGAACAAAGAAAGGAGTGGGCTCCAAAGCCGCAAGCCCATCCCGCACCCCAGGCTCAAACGGCCGAGCCGAGCTCGAGAGCCTGGAAGGCCCAGGGGAAGCTTCCGCAGCACCAGGGCTGCCACTCCGCCAAGGCGGCAACTCACGCTGCGACCGAGAAGAAGACATGCAAACAGTCGCCAAAGTTGGTGGAGAAACGCAGCAATCTGATTCTGAAAAATCTGCCAGCGCTTCCGCCGTATAGGCGTATAGTGGAAGAGCGAAGACGCGGAAGCCAGGCCCAGCAGCAAACAAACAATTGCCGTCACCAAATTCCAACCAAAGTTTTCCCAGCGCACTCGAAGATGCAAGACGAAAACAAATTGAGCCAAATTGGCCAACGATCGGCCCACAGAAGTCAAAGTAACGCTACAGCGTGATACCACTTAGGGTTAGCCACTGCTAAGAACGCTGGAGCGTTGCAGCGCTAAGGGCAACGTAAGCAAGCTGCACTCGCCAAATCGAAGAACATTTTCGAATTCCACAGCATAAATTTGCCCATTCCCACGCAGCCGCAAAGACATCTGACGAAAAACACGCACACCAGCGGAATAGCGCTAATTTGAAGCTGCATCATGCTAATTCCGAGCCAGAGAAGAACGTTGCGCACTCATTCCAACCGCAGAGCAAAGGGCAGATGAAGATCCCGCGGAAAATACCAACCAATCGGTACAATCCCCAAGAAGAATCAACGGCGTAAAGGTGCCAGCGAGCAAGGGAAACGCCGAGTCGTCGACCAGCGCGCGTCAGAGCGCAAATACGAAGGCAGTGCCAAGAGGTAGAATTCCAAACAATCCCAAACCAGGATCCAAGCAAAAATAAGAATTCCTGATACAATTTGCGCGGTAAATCCACAAGTTGCAGGTGAAGAACGCACGCAGAACTGCTAACGCAACGACATCAACGTCTCAAAGCAGGCAGGCTGCCGTACTCTGTGTGCGCTAAGTCGAAAATTAATCATTGCCAAACAGCACGCCGAGCTGGAATTTGAGTGCATTCATAAAGTTAGCTTAGGAGTTGGAAGCCGCACTCTCAGATTCGATACACACGACGACCACCAAGGTCCCAACATCTGCATTTGTGGCACACTTTTGTAAACGCGCCACTCTGGGGCCCTTGTACAGGAGGAGCGCGAAATTCCAAATCCCAGATCAACGCGCCAAAGAAAACGTCGCTTCAATTGACAATTCTAAGACAACTTATGTGGTTGCTACAAGCCAGCGAGCCGTAAAAGTCGATAAAAGTCGCAACTGAAGTCGCGGCAGGGGCGACTGCGGGTAAGCGTAACGCACACCGGCAGTTCTCAAATAACAATGAAGCCGAAGACACGGTGCAAATTTTCGGAAAGGTCATAAATGTTTTCTAAAAAAAAAAAATTCTGTGGAAGCGGTGGTGGTGGTGGTGCGTAGCACACTGATACCATTTTGTGGGAGGCAGCTGTAACCCTCCTCACATAAGACACTGTAACTACTTATGATGGGACTCATATAAAGCAAGGTTCTATATTATGCTTTATAAGGTCATAGTGAGCTATGTCACTCTTAGGATCTATGTCCTGACTTACTACATATACTTGCAGGTAAGAATTAGGTATTATTTGACTTTTGCCATGCGGCTGTGTTACTCTAGAAAGAAATCTCAACTGTTTCTTTGGCCTTGGCCATTACTTATTCACTCAGCTCTCTGAGGTAATCCTAGTCAGCATGGCCAAGTCTCATCAACCTATCATATGCTTGTACTGCATTATCATGTGCCAGTATTCTTCATGACACATTATTACACAGTACAGTAGTACTGTGTACTCCCATATAAGGGGGGTCTCTTCCTCAACAGGGGTCTCGGGCGCTAATGCTGTAAGGCGCGTATGACACTACTGGCATGTATGACATTGCCGAGTCATCCGCGCATGACACCGTGTGTTGTCCTAGCACACACACTGTCCATACGCCCGTCCACACGTCGTCCGTACGCGTCGGTACGGTCCAGGGACACGTCCACATGGTGTCCATATGGCTGAGGAGGGGTAGAAGCGGCATTTCTCGCAGTCCGCACGTGTGGACAACAATTTCCAGTGGTTCATGCGTATGGACGGCACCTATCCATACGGTCGGGCAGTGTACGGAGCGTCCACATGCGTAATAAAATCAGGTAAACTAGCATACGTCGTCCACACGGAAGCGCACGTATGGACGACGTGTGGATTTATCGTATGGACACCGTATGAACATCACTTTTACAAATTAGACAATTTCACACGTGTGGATTTAGCAAAAAAAGCGTCCATACGGTGTCCGTACGCTATCCACGCGTCGGACGGACGGTTTTCCACGCGTGCGGACAGGCCAATAATTTATAGAGTGAGATAGGCTGTGTCTTTCCCATCTAGCGCTGCAATGTAAACGGAATGGGGATGTGTCTACTCATCAAACAAGGTGACGTATAACGTTTTATAGATGTGGTGTTTTGGAATCAGACATTGTGTTATTTACTGAGATGAGCTGTGTCTTTCCTGTCTAGCGCTGCAATGTAAGGGGGAATGAATGGGGACGTGTCTATTCATCAGACACGGTGATGTGTAACGCGATATATATGTGGTGTTTTGGAATCAGACGCTGTGTTATTTAACAGATGGGTCAGGGCTTTCCCGTCTAGCGCCGCAACGTGATGGGGAATGAATGGGGACGTGTCTATTCATCAGACACGGTGATGTGTAACGCGATATATATGTGGTGTTTTGGAATCAGACGCTGTGTTATTTACTGAGATGGGCTGTGGCTTTCCTGTCTAGCGCTGCAATGTAAGGGGGAATGAATGGGGATGTGTCTATTCATCAGACACGGTGATGTGTAACGCGATATATATGTGGTGTTTTGGAATCAGACGCTGTGTTATTTACTGAGGTGGGCTGTGGCTTTCCTGTCTAGCGCTGCAACGTGATGGGGAATGAATGGGGACGTGTCTATTCATTAGACACGGTGACGCATAACGTTTTATAGATGTGGTGTTTTGGAATCAGACGCTGTGTTATTTACTGAGATGGGCTGTGTCTTTCTTGCATTAACGTGTATGTTGCGAGGGCAGTGATGTGTAACATAATATTGATTTGTACCGGTCACATGATGTACAGGTGATCATTGAATCTGCTTGTGAGAAATTATCCAAGTTCAAGTATGATAGAGGCGATGTTGGTGCTGAAATGATGAACCGACAACGAGATAGTGTCGTTCCATTACGTTCATGTTCCTGGGCGAGTCTTGCTGCGGAGGTGGAGGAGGTGATTCAGGAGAAGCAACAGATATCAAATCCATCAACATCTCTCATCACCGTGTCTGAGGCCACTATTCGTCATTATTGTGCGGCTCGGAGAGCACGGTCGCTAGTTGCTCGAAGGCACAATCCTATCGCCGATGTCGGGGTGCATAAGTTACAAGGGGAGGCGGATGTGTTCAACATTGATGCGCCGTTTAGCCATGCTATGGTTCGCGACTTTGAGGACATCTTTTTTGAGTTGTTGGACTTGAACATTCCGGCGGTGCTGCGTAATTGGGATGATCATGCGAAGTGGAAAGCAGACAAGAAGCAAGCATTCACGAGATGTAGCACGGTGACTTTGAAGCAAGAGGTCAAGAAGGCGCCTTATTCGGACATGCAGGTGGTGTTGGGCGGAGCCGTTGCTGTTACGAACAGCATTCTTTTGTGCTTGCCTGTGGCGTGTGATGAAGCCTTTGGTGGAAATGGTGTCAGTCAAAAGAGATCAAACCCATGTGTCAAGCAGGCCTATGCTGTGACCAGACTGGAGCGGGAGCGCAGGAGCACGCCTACCCAACAACTTAATGACTGGAACATGGTTGTGCAAACTCACACGCCGCTCAAGGAATACATGCAATTCTGCACGGTGAAGATGTCTATTTCGGATGGTGGCTTTCATCATAACGCCAGCAATTCTGAGGTGCAATATGTGCAGACCAAGGACCACTTGCGCAGTGATCGAAATTATGATGCGGACTACCAACGTGCAGCGGGTTTGAGTTCATTCAATGAGGCGGAGCGTGTTAATGCAGCACAGACTAAGGCCGTGTGCGAGGCGGACGTTCCCACTATGTTGGCACTTGGGCCTCCTTCGAATAGTGCTGACCTTCAACGAAATCGACGAGGGTTTCAGATGGCGATGACATCTGCAATAGCTGGCGGCACATATGCCAAGCGGGCGATTGTCAGGTATGCTTCATATGATCAGGTTCCGGACTCAGAGATGACCTCAAATGCGGAGCGGTTCGCGGCGAGAGCGATCATTGCGGCAAAACCAGAGAATCGCCTTTTGTTGCCCATGGCACGTGTTGTGTGCCCGGTGTTGAGGTATGGGGATCTGCATGGGAAACGCGACAAATTGGCATTTCAACTTAGCCGAGAAGCTTGCTCATTACCTGGTCGTCTTGGGCGGCTTCGCACAAGGAGTGACTACGCGCCGTTTGACGACAAGTTGCCCTTCAAGCCATGTGATGAGCGAGGTTGGCGGGGTCCGCGATTACCCTTTATTTTTGTGCCCATGCCCACGATGGGTGTTGATGGGCATTATGTACGAGGAGGTAGTCGAGGAGATATTGATCCAGAGTTGGTCATCGAGCCACCCTCCACCGAGCTAAAACGGTATTATAAGTTGGAGAGCACCCATCTTTCCCCATCAGAAGAGGTATGTGTCTCCCTCTAGTGTCTAATTTGATTTGTACATTTGCGCTAGCATTTATCTTAGACATGCGATTTGCATGCAAAGTTTGTGATTTGATCCCCATGGCCGGTATTCGCATGTGTGCTTTGTGCTGTGTATAAGATGTGCATGCAAGTGTACTTTCAAATTGGAATTACGTTTCCAATGGTGCCCATGCGTTGAGTACTAGTAGGGTCTTCATTTCCACACAACTTGATACAAATCAAAGTGTCACTCCATGTTGCATCGTAGGGAGAGTCGTTTTAGGTGAATTATGTTATTTCTTATTAATTACTTTGTGTGATGGGACCTTTGGTTATGCAGGCACGCTTAGCAGGCATGTTATTTCCTGGTTCCAAGGATGGTGTCGCTCGTCTGCGTCGATTCTTTAGTGAAAAGAGAATGAAGGATTTCATTAAGGAAGAGGAGCGCAAAGAGGCTGCATCAGAGGCTATTCAACGGGATCTAGAATTTACTGAGATGCGCCTGGTGGTGGAGAAAGTGATTCATTTGTGTCGGCCAAGTATTAAAGGGTTGAAGCATGGTGCGGGGATCAAATCGAATTATGTTCGCATGCTGGATGATGATCGGATTGGGCTGAGCTCTTTTGAAACAAAGAAGGAGTTAATTGAGCGTTTGCATGAGCACATGGCGCACATCATTAATATGTTCTCACTAGATCGTCAGCAGGTGTACCGAGTTGTGAATTTGTCCTCGGAATGTGATGAGAGTGATCTAGAAACTGCTCCATGTGAGATATGTAACTCTCCCGAGGACTCTGTGGAAAATCCCATTATATTGTGTGGTGGAGATCATGCAGGTCACGTAGGATATCACATTCGTTGCCTATCACCCGCTCTGTATTATGTTCCCTCTGGTACTTGGTTATGCCCCGTTTGTAAAGCTGCCAATTTGTTCATCCGGATTGAAGAAGTACTAGATAAGAAGACTATTGGAGGTGTTGTGAACTACATGGTGAAGTGGAAGGGATATGATGACCCTTCATACAACTCTTGGCAGAAGGCAGCTGACATCCCGAAAGGATCGAGGCACCTAGTCACAGAATTCAACAAGCGGAGTCGAGGTGCACAAAAATAGTATGATAGTAGAATTAGTAACCTTACAATCCTTGGAGGAAAGATAGTAACATCATTGATGGATATGTAATATGGAAATATGTTGTGGATATTTTGATGAATTTCGATGAATTGAAAAATTTGTGAGTGAATTGGTACATATGGAAGACATATACTTACA